>CAUEEP010000750.1:600000-775000 GCA_958450365.1 Mesorhabditis belari | reverse complement strand
TTTCGCGGCGCAAGATTCGCGATTAACATAGGCGGCGCAACTTCATGGTCCCCTATTACTTTATCAGTTTATCAAATACGTCTAATTTTTGGCGCGGAATTCATCATTGATTTTTGTGAATTGATCATTAGTCATTAACTTTAATTGTTTACCGAGTTCTTTTTTCACACGAGGGGTGGACGAGAGGGACTTGTCGATACAGCGGTGAAAACGGCTGAAACTGGTTACATGCAACGGCGGCTAGTGAAAAACTTCGTGGATTTGTGTGTAAGCTACGATCAAACCGTTCGCACATCTGCCGGAGAAATCGTTACATTTGAATTTGGAGGTGATAGACTTGATCCTGCTCTTATGGAGGTGAGGTCAAATTATCTTTTGCTCATAAGTAAACTCCGTTTACTCTAAAGATGCTTTAGTTTTATTATTAGTACTTTAGGCAAAAGATGGCTCGGTAATCGATTTTGAGCATGTTTGGAATCATGTCCGTTGTCTTACCAACTCGAATGCATGCGATGAAGAGATCGTCCCAGCCGAAATGAAAGTAATCTTTAATAACTTTCTAAGTAAAAGATTATCTATTTAGATCTTTATCAAGAATACCCTTCAAGATCACTTTTTAAATGAGGTCAAAGCATATTTGGTAGAAAAACACAGGTATGTCATGCTTTTTGAATTTTGAATTTTTCTTTTTAGAGAAGAAAAGTCACAAATTGACAACGGAACACAAACAATAGCGCCAAACTTGTCAGATGATGAGCTCTTCGAAGAAATCCCAAACAGAGGCATACGACTCTTCGACTTTGGCTGTAAAAACAATCTGGAATGACTTGTGGCAGTTTTTGGCGAAAGTATGTTGCTAAGTTTTCAGCATCTGAAATATTTGGAACGCGTTTTAGATCATGAATCGAGGTGCAAAAGTCTACGAACTACTTTCAACTTGCAAAAGTCACAAGTAGTTTGTTGAAACTTTGCTTAGTCCATTATTTATTAGGAACGCGAACACGGGGTCACGTCAGAGCAATTTAACTTCATGTCATAACTGCATGCGAGCGTTTAACTATCGAAAAAGGTTGTTAGCATCGATGTATTTGACCCACGAACAGGTATTTTAAATTAAACATATAAGCAGTAAGTATTTCACTTTTTAGGTGACCGTTTTCGTTGAGAAATGTGCAAATAAATGGAAGAAGGCAATCAGCGAGCCAGGGACAACAGTTGGAGCGTTGGTAGTTTATACTTTTTTCACTAATCCTAGTAAAAAAAGTGAATTCCAAAAAGATGACCGCCTTCTGGTGCTAAGATAAAAGCTACAGATGGGTGTTTTCCCTCAAAAATCCCGACTTTTCCCGCGTTTTCTGAAATAGACAGCCCAGCAGTGCACTCTGAAATATTATCAGAGACATTAAGGAGATCAAAACAAATTATTAGAAATAAAAAGTGAAAGGATTTATGGCGAATTAAAGAAATTTAGAAGTTCCATTACATGTATTTTGGGTGATTTTGGGTTTTCGACCATCACATGACCATGAAATTTTCAAAAAAACCAACTTTGTGTCAATGTGTCAAGGCAAAACCAATTCTGACACCACGATGCGTCATCAAAACTCCAGGTACGCAAAGTGAGCCACTTTTCTATGGAGCACCCTGTATCTTGAGGTTTGCCTGCATTTCAAGTGTACAAGTTATTTCTAATTTGTATCTTTATTGCCTGGTGCTTTGCATATCCCATAAAATTTGCATTTATTTGCATGAAATATTTAGTTTTTTTAGCTGAATATCTTGAAGTTTACCTGCAAAAAGATCACGATGTTCTGATTTAAATTTGAGGTCTGGTGATGAATTAAGTGGTTTTTTGGTAGTTCTGGCCGACAATTTGCATTTTTGCACCACAACCAACCACAAATTCGAAAATCAAGATTTTGAGCAAAAAATTGGTCAAATTCATCATCCGAAAAATCGACCAAAACTCAACTTTCACGAATATGGCTGGGATTCGAGTATAATGTGTAACTAGCAAAAATATGGCTCATTTTCTGAAGCTAGAAAAAAAGCTACAGATCGGTTTTCGCCCTCAAAAACCCAAATTTTTTCGAGAGTCCTGAAATGGCCGATCCAACAAGGCCCTCTGAAAATATGATGAATGTATTAAATAGACTAAAACAAAGTAAAGAAAACAAAAAGTAAATAGTGGTTAAATAGAGGAAATCAAAAGCCCGATTTCACGTATACCACCTATACATGGATTTCAGGGCTGCAACCAACAGATGCAAGACTCGTAAAGTTTTCAAAAAATCAACTTTGTGTCATTGGGTGACGCCTGAGGCAAAACCAATTCTGACACCACGATGAGCCTTGAAAACTCCACGAGAAAAGTTTTCCAGACTCAAAACGATGGCCACTTTTTTCCCGGACACCCTGTACGTAAATTTAGTGGAGTAGAAATAGAAATAGAGTCAACGTTATAAAATGGCACATGTACTCGATTTTTGAGCTGGGGCGGCCACCTGAAATTTTGTTTTTATGGAAGGATCACGTTTTCTTGGAATGATGAATGCCTTTAACAATTTTAAAGCATTCCACTAAATCGATGATAAGGCGGCGTTGGTGTAACGTTCCAAGACCAAATAGTGGAAACCTATTAGAATCGCTAAAGGAGGAGAATTTTCCAAAATTAATTTTATAAAGAACAATTCTGGTGCCTCTGGACACGTTCTTTTTTTAATAAGATCTGATAGGGAAGGAGATCAAACCAAAGAAACGTATTCAAGAATAGGGCGGACATAAGCAACAAAACACATCCGGTAAGTTTTGATGTTAGGTATGGTAATAAACCTAAGGATACGGTTTGCGATTATTGCAGTTTTGCCTTTTTTACACATGGATTCAATGTGAAAACGGAAACTAAGAGGGAAGCTAATAAGGACTCCCAAATCACGTAGATATTTCTTTTCCTTCAACCAAACGAATAGCATGATTACCGAGGTTGAAAGGAAGAGGAGATTTGCCAGTGGAAATGTAGTTCGAAGTGTCGAAAGAATTTGTTTATCTATACGAATTTAATTTCAAAAATAGAAAAGTAAAATGTATATTGAATAAAAAACGAACTTGAAACATTGGCTGTACTTTGTCGACTCCAATCGTATCCAGTTTGTACGAATTTAATCAAAAAAAACTGGACCCCGTTCTTTTTTCCAAAATACAATACAAAGTTTGAGAATCAAAATTCAAAAATCTAATTCAATAAACCCAGTTCAGCAAGTTCATTAAGAAATTCAACTATACGATTTTTTGATCAACGTTTTGGACTTTTGAAAACAGTAACGGATCGTAAAAAAGAACGGAGTATAAAAGAACTGTTGAGAGTGGGAGATTCCAACAAGTTTTAGTTTTTAGATTAAAATTTAAAGAAACTTATTCTTATCTTTAAATAAAATCCTTTTTTCAGCGATGAATCGTCTCCTCATTCTCCTCGTTTTCTTCGTTCCACTAATGACTGCGATATCGTTGAAATTGAATGTGAAAAAGCTGGTGAAAGGACTTCTTAATGAAGTCGATGCCGAAAAATTTGATCAATTTGCAAACAAGTAGGTTTTTATTTGAAAAAAATGAGAATTAAGATCGAAAATTCTCTGGTTTAAGATGGAAAAAGGACTATGGAAATACTGGAGAGGTTTTGAAGCGAGCGAAGATTTGGAAGAAAAACAAAGACGACATTGAAAAGGTTTAGATTTAATGAATAGATATTAACATAATTAGTCAAAAAAATTCTTAAGAATAATATTTTTGTGTTCAGGAAAATAAGAAAAATCGCGGCTACACTCTGGTCGAGAATTTCTTCACCGATTTGGATGATGATGAGAAAGCGAAAGTAACTTTTTAGATATCGTAAAATCAATTTTTAGTTTTATTTTTATATTTAAGATAGAAAACTTGACTTTTATCTTAATTTAGCATACGATGAAAGCACATTTTGTGACTGATGTAATCGAGGGAATAAAAGAGGGATTACCACCACGGAGAAATTTGACGAAACCCCCGAGAAACACTCGAACGAAGAGAGAAACTCTCCCGGAAACTTCGGTGAGAGAAAAATAAATACTTTAATTATGAATGGCTATTGTTTTATGAATCACTATTGAATGGTTTAGTTTCTCTAAATCAATACTGATCTTTTCGGGTAGGGTAGTTGGAAGAAAACGAGTCCGAAGGTAAAATTTTTGGGCTAGTGAGACCGAACACTAGTGAGTATCATTAATCATTTGATATCAGAAAAAATTTACTTATTAGACATGAAATATTATTTACAAAACAAGAAGCTCATCAAAATACTCTCAAAATAAGTTACAGTTAAACATGCGTAGAGGAAATGAACTCTCTTAGCTAAAGAGTGAATCTTTGTAGTTTTGGTTGCAATTCGAAGAGCTTTCATTGTTTAGCAAACATAGTTCGTTTCTTAAAGCATGGATCTTTGTGCGTTAAGCATTTCCAGTTACAATCAAAGTTACAGTTACAATTTTCAGTATGAGGGTGCGGTGGAAGACTGGCGATGGTACGGCCTCGTTCCACCAGTCAAAGATCAACGCGACTGCAATTCGTGTTTCTCTTTTGCGTATGTTAATCTTTTTAATAAGAAAACAAAAACTAATAGAAATTTTCATTTTCCAGCCCAATGGCCACCATCGAAGTGCCGTTGAATTGGGCGTCGAATTCGGGTGCCAGCAATGTTTTGTCCGAGCAGGTGGGAAAGACATATACCGGATTTTCTCTAATAGTAGTGCACCCTGAGCGTCGCCTAAATTGCTCGAAATCTCGAGAACCGCTCATCAGAACCTATTGATGTGGGGTCGGAAAATGTAGCTGACGATGAGATCTAGTGGGGGATTAGAGTGTTGAGCTTCTGCAAAAGCTTGGAAACCGTAAAATAGTGACCAACTCGGCTCGCTGGAGTGCACTACTATTAGAGGAAATACGGTAATACATTTATGTAAATAAACTACTTTACTTCCAATTGAATCCACTATCAAAATTTTAGCAAAGAAAAAGAAATTCGAGCTCAAAAAAATAAAAATCACCCATTTGATTAAAGAATCAATGAACATTGTTTTTAGGATGGACTTGATTGTGCCGGGGCCGGTGATTGTGAAGGCGGTGGATACATGCACAAAATCTATCAGTAAATAGAAAATACTAGCAATTAAAATAAAAATGAAATCCTTAAGATATTCAATGAGTGAAGGAAATGCTGATTCCTCTTTGTACCCATACACAGAAAGCGATGGAACCTGTCAAACACAAATCGTATGGAAAAATATAAGAAATGAAAAATTGGGTCGCAATTTTAGACGAGGCGAAACCTCATCAAAGATTACAAGAGATTGACAACAGTGCAACAAATGGAAGACGCCATTTATTGGAATGGACCGATCACTGGCGGTTTGTGATCTTGCGATCTTGCGAGATGGTGGATGTTCTTCGGTTCATTCAAAAACTGTTTAAAGAATGGAGCTGTTTTGTTTCTAAAACACACTTAGTTCCTTTTTATTTTTCCCATTTCTCTCCCCAATTTTCAGCGATTCGTGTCCCGAACTCGCTTCACTCAGCCGGCACGGGAATCTTCTATCCCGATCAAACGACTTGTGATGCAACAGTGACGAATGGACACACAATGGCCATTGTGGGATACGGTAAACACAAAAAAGATAGCTTGAAGAAGGAAAGAGTACTTTTTAGGAACCGAGAATGGGATCGACTATTGGATCATTCGAAATTCGTGGGGTCCGGACTGGGCTGAAGGCGGATATTTCAGAGTGAGTTCATTTAGAGAAGAGAATTCGATTTAAACCCATTCGAAAAGAAATTCAAATGTTGGGCGGATCATATTTATTTCTTTCTTAATTCTCTTCAAGATCAAAGATTTTAACGAGGGTTATTTTCAGATGCGAAAAGGTGTCGACAATTGCGGGATCGAGACTCGCGGTGTCTATGTGCCAGTGATGATCTAGGGGAAAAAAGAAGAAGAAAATTCTTGTCTTTATCGACTCGCTGTATTTATTAGCATTTGTACATCTTGTATTTGAGTGCTTTCATATAAAACTTTTGATGCAATTGATTAAACAGAAAAAAAGAGTTTTGAAGCCGTTTTTCTCTATGTTCTTACAGGTGAGCGCACAAAAAAAATTGCACTTTTCTTTAGCAAAATTTGATGAGGATTCTTTTAAAACCAACCATAAGTTGATCAAATCGCTGGAAGTCGAGATATAGAGTATAATAGAAAAGTGCGCTAAGTGCGTCAAAAAGATTTTTATCATCACAAACATTTTTTCTTTTCTCTCAATCATTTCGACATCCGGTGTCGCTGCTTCTCATCGCCTCCGCAAGAGAACTATGTTGACGATGCTGCAAAGAGATAAACGGATGAAAATACTGATGCTGATGTTTTTTATGTTTGAGTTTTGCAAGTCTCCTCAAAGTATCCTTTCCAAAATTATCAACTTTGACTTATTGCTAGATTCTGACTTTTCAAAAACTCACCCAAGGACAGTGCGTATAAGAATTTATCGATGAGATCGATAATCGGCTTGATGCTCAAATACAAGTTGAAGCCGATAAATGGAGAGATCGATATGAGCAGCAAGTTTGTGAAAACATAAATAAAGATCATCGAAGTGATCCCGATCTACACATTTTGCCATCATAAAATAACAAGTATTTTCCTCACTAGAGTCATCAATCGGCGCTCAACTAGCTTCATTGTGACATTGTTTTTTAAAACGCTTTTTGATCACCTTTTGAATCCTTTTCAATGTGAAGAAGTCCATTGTGACCATGAAATAGATGATGACTGTCTTTGTGATGTTGAAGCCGGTAACTCACCTTCAGTTTGTAACTCACCTTCAGCCTGTAACTCACCTTCAGCCTGTAACTTCGTTATTTTATGAAAATTTAAAATGTTTTAGAAGTTCGATCTATTAACAGAAAAGTTTTGACGGTTTTTGAGACTTTTGATGTGTAAAAAACAATACCCAAGAATCAGTGTGAATAAAAGGTTTACTATTTCTCATCACAATCAACACGTTTGTCGGATTCAACTTCTATTGGATAATCAAGTTTTTCCTTGATCTCCTCGACAACATTTTATTCACGCTGACTCTTGGGTAGTATTTTTGTACATCAAAAACCGTGAAAGCTTTTCTGTTAATAGATCGAACTTCTAAAACATTTTCAATTTTCATAAGATAACGAAGTTACAGGCCGATGGTGATCGATTGGTTCAGCATCACAAGGACGGTCATCATCTATTTCATGATCACAATCAACACGTTTGTCAGATTCAACTTCTATTGGATCATCAAGTTTTTCCTTGGCCTCTCGGCCAAAGAAAATGCCAATCATGAAAGCTTAGCATTCATTTTATCTGACTTATTTTCAACGTTTGCTTTAACTTGAAACTAAAATGAAATACCTAAATACAATTGGTTTTGGATTCCTTTCTTCAAATCAATGTTTATCGTTCATTATACTTGCAAGTGTTTCAATGACATGCTACCCGTATCAATCAACAAAAAGTACCTCAAACCTTGCCCTGTTTAAAAGTTTCGATTTCTAGAGAAATCTTTATTTAAAACAATCTCTCAAGATCGCCAAAAACTCGTTTATTTTCTCTGAGAATTCTCCTAGCAAAACACAAAAATATCCACCAAAACAGCGTGCAAAAAACGTGGTCAGATAAACAAAAATGAGAGTATTTAAAGCCAAAAATTAAGAACTTTTGTATTTCTTTTATTCAATACTATTCTATTAAACTTTTAACACTTTTAGAAAATGTATAAGTGGCTCATCTTTGTTGGTCTCGTTTTGGCTGTGAGCTGCAAGCGACCGCCGAACTGTGACATTTGCGAGGTTGGCACTTTGAACTCACACTAATGACCTAATTTGTTTACAATATAACTAAATTTATCAAATTTTCTACAATATACAAGATTGTCATCAAAATAAACCCCTTTTCTAGGAGCAAATGGAGCAAGTCGTGAAGGCGATGGGTGGTGATTGGGAGAAGCTCGATGAGGGGAAATTAAAGGAAAAGATGATTAAGGATTGTATCGATGATGATGTGAGTTTGCTTGATTGGAAAATAAGGCATGTTTTTTGTTAAATTGTTATTTGAGATGAATAGGATCTCTTTTGAGCTAACCATCTTCGATTGGTCGTCTTTTTCAAAGCACTTTGAATTCAATAGAAAGAACAATATAAAACTTTTATTGCTTTAGTTTGATGAAGATGAATGCGAGGAAGGATTTGCCGTTTTCAAACCCGAACTCGACATATTGACTGGAGGAGCGAAAGCGGGCAAAAAAGCCGCACAAATCTGTCGAGACATGGTGAAATGCGAGAAGAGAGAGAGTCACAAAGATCGAGAGGATAAAGAGGACCGAGAGGATAAAGAGGATAGAGAGGATAAAGAGGATCAAGAGGATAAAGAGGATGGAGAGGAAAAGAGGATCGAAAGGATAAAGATTAACCAGTTTGAAGTCGTGTTTAGTGTTTGAGTAAATACAGGCTACTTGTTTATAAAACAGAACATCTTGTGTGCAAAAGATAACAGTACAGAGTTACTTAAAACCTTTTAAGACAAGTTCTATTAGGTTGTTCGGATATAAACGAGCGTTTGCACTGCTTAACTCGTGAGGAAGCCATTTCCCGCACCTGATCGCCTTTCCAAAGGCGTGGAGATGCTCATCAATAGTAGAATTTGAACATAGAAACTGTTGAGCAAGTTCACGCGTCGTTTGACATGGATCCGATTCGATTGCAGCCCTCAAAGTAGAGTGTGTTCCTATCGGATAATGCGTTTTCTAAAATGCACCTAGTTGAGAAAACTACCGTAGTCAAAACTTTAATTTACATGCAATCACTCCGATTTTGGTAGCATTCGATGCGGAATTACAAGGCTTAATCAATGAGAACAAAATCGGTCTGATGCAAACTAACGGTTTGATTACGATAGTTTTCTTAAATAGGTGCATTTTAGAAAAGGCATTATTCGATAGGAACACACTCTACCTCAAAGTATCGTTGTCTACCGCTTGAGGTCGACGAGAGTGTTCATGATCCTCGAGACTTTCATCACCGTTCCAAAAGCGTTGGAACCTGACTCGGTATCGGCTTTTGGATAATACATCATTCTCAAATACTTTGATCAAATCTCAATGGGATTCCGTGACTGTTTTGCCTAGTTTGAAGTCGTAAAGTAGAATTTGAACCATATTGAAACATATTGGAACCGAATCTGAACCATATTGGAACCATATTGGAACCATATTGGAACCATAATGGAACCATATTGGAACCGAATCTGAACCATATTGGAACCATATTGGAACCGAATCTGAACCATATTGGAACCATAATGGAACCATATTGGAACCGAATCTGAACCATATTGGAACCATATTGGAACCATATTGGAACCGAATCTGAACCATATTGGAACCATATTGGAACCGAATCTGAACCATATTGGAACCATAATGGAACCATATTGGAACCGAATCTGAACCATATTGGAACCATATTGGAACCATATTGGAACCGAATCTGAACCATATTGGAACCATATTGGAACCGAATCTGAACCATATTGGAACCATAATGGAACCATATTGGAACCGAATCTGAACCATATTGGAACCATATTGGAACCGAATCTGAACCATATTGGAACCATAATGGAACCATATTGGAACCGAATCTGAACCATATTGGAACCATATTGGAACCGAATCTGAACCATATTGGAACCATAATGGAACCATATTGGAACCGAATCTGAACCATATTGGAACCATAATGGAACCATATTGGAACCGAATCTGAACCATATTGGAACCATATTGGAACCGAATCTGAACCATATTGGAACCATATTGGAACCGAATCTGAACCATATTGGAACCATATTGGAACCGAATCTGAACCATATTGGAACCATAATGGAACCATATTGGAACCGAATCTGAACCATATTGGAACCATATTGGAACCGAATCTGAACCATATTGGAACCATAATGGAACCATATTGGAACCGAATCTGAACCATATTGGAACCATATTGGAACCGAATCTGAACCATATTGGAACCATAATGGAACCATATTGGAACCGAATCTGAACCATATTGGAACCATATTGGAACCGAATCTGAACCATATTGGAACCATATTGGAACCGAATCTGAACCATATTGGAACCATATTGGAACCGTATCTGAACCATATTAGAACCATATTGGAACCATATTCGAACCATATTACAACCTTATTCGAACTATATTGGAACCATATTGGAACCATATTGGAACCATACTGGAACTATATTGGAACCCTATTGGAACCGAATCTGAACCATATTGGAACCATATTGGAACCATATTGGAACCATTGGAACCATATTGGAACCAGTTTGCCCAGCCCAGTCGTAAAGTAGGCGGACGCGAACTTGATATTTGAAGTCGGTCATCTAAAGCAAGAAAAAAGATCTTAAAAATAACAAATTATCCGTTTAAAAAGATTCCAAATATGCACAAGATAACGTACTTTAAAATACAAAAAGACATGTTTTAAAAGCTTCTCTCACAACAATAAGTTTAGCAACGCTTGTTTATATCCGAACAACCTAATATTAGAAAGAAAAGAAAAGTTCTATTAGATGCATAAGAAATGCAGATTTTGATCAAAAAAAAAGCTCTAGAATATTTAAGAATTCATTCAAAACTTCAATTCACTTATTATTTATTACTTCAATTGCATAATTTCGCAAGCTCGCAAGCGCAAGCCAGTAAAACGTAGATCTTCTCCAATTCTTTGACGTAAAGCGTCGTCATCAATGGTGAGAGGACGGTGATCATGTCCTTCATCATTTAGATCCACGTTATCGTTGCGGAACTTTTTAAACTATCAGCCGCATTTATTATTCAGATATAATTTCTGGTCCAAAGACAGAAGCAAGCGTTTTATGGCTTTCAACAGCGTTCTTTCTCTGCTTGAAGTCGTAGAGCATACATGCACGCGATACTTGAGGTTCTCCATCTCTAATATAAAAAGTATTGGAGCAGAAAATATCAATTGATAAGCAATAGAAACTAGTCAAATATGGCTAAAAAATGCAAAAAGAATTAGCTAAAAATGTTGAACAGATGATGAGATACAAGCTATCAAAAGTTCATCCGCATTTCTTATGCATTGACCTAATAGCATCATATTCTGAACAGAGTATCGATAAATGAGAAGATTTGTTTGATTTTCTTGACTGTTGAATAAATGGTAGAGATTGCCGAGTTTGACAATCGACTTGGATTGCCAAGAGATACGAGGTGCCGAGATGAATATACGTTGTGGCGAAATTAGCGTCGTCATTGATTGGATCTAAACTTGTGTTCGTAGCGTTGAGAAAATGATCTTGTTGGGGGAAATTATTATTGTGCATCTTTTCGTCGCATAAATTTGTGGATGCTACATTTGGGGAATTTTGTGAATGGCAATGTCAGTGTATTCAATTTTTGCAGAAATGGTCAAATAATTTTCTTTCGAGCAAAACGGCCATTCTTGATTTTCTTTTGCGAATTTTTTGTGCCAAAAAATAAAAAAAGCGATAAAAGCTTTGTCAATGCACGCAATATTAGAATATTCCATAAAAGTTTTTATTTGAATTGATCTTTCCCCGACACATGGTTCAGGGGCCATACCCGGCCTGCCCTAAGCCCAGACTTTATTAAAAAGCACATCTCCAGGTGCATCACTAGATTTCTAAGAGTTTCATAAGACCTCAAGAAACCCTGTGTCACTTTGTTTCGTTTTTTTCTATAAAATGCGATTGCTCGAATGCGATTGCTCGAATTCTATTTGAGCTTTTGCCTAAAAAATCGAATCTAAATCTTACAATCGGTAGTTGAATTTGTTTATAATAGTTAACTATGAAAATTGCATGCTAAAAAGTTTTATCGTACTTACGTTGAGTAGAGCAATGTTATTCACCGTATTTACTCGATTATAAGACCGTCTCGAATAGAAGACGGGGTCTAGGGGATGATCGAAAACATAAAAGAGAATATAAGACCTGTCTTCTATTATACGATTAATATACGGTAGAAGGAACGTGTAATCTTTTAGGCTCAGGCTTTTCCGAAAGTCGTTTTCCGTTTTCCCAACCATGTTTTTTGCATAGTTTTGCGTTTTTTTTTTTTTTGAGAAAATTACTTAAAAGGGTGAATTTGAAGGAAAAACTTTTAAAAATACTGTACCAAGTTTTCTTCAAGTTTGACAAACCAGATGACCAAATCCAGCTAGTTTTTTACTAGCTTCGACTCGATCTTTGATCTTTCTTAAAGGTAAGGAAAAATCAAAATAACGATCGGTTGTTTGTTTTTGTTTTTAAGTAAATTTTTGAATCTTGCAACTTCTAGCAGCATCTTCTGCAAAAGATGACAAAGGCAAGTCGAATTTTCAAAGATCACAAAGATCCTCAAAGTTCAAAGATCTTCAAAGAATAAAGATCAAAGAACAAAGATCGAATCAAAGCAATTTAAAAAAACTAGCTGAATTTGGTCATCTGGTTTGTCAAAATTCAAGAATTTTACGTAAAACCCTTTTTGAGATTTTATTTGTATCCTTTTTACAGTTATTGATCTAAAATTCTCTCATTTCGTCATTTTCATTGCTGCACGAAAAACGGAAAATTCTCTTTCGACAGGAAATTCGGTGATAACAACAAGAAATCAATTGGGGAAATAGAACAAAAAGTTTTCTTTTATTTTTCAAATTGCAATAAATTCAAAAATTCTTTAGAAATTTGTCAAAATGGTCTCGCAAGAAGATCAAAAATATTGGCCTCTTGTCACATTCGAGAATGGACAAATTCAGTTCAACGAGGAGGTGGCACGGGCCACATTTGCCCATCCAAAATACGAAGCTTTAAAAGTGAGCTCATTCAAAGTATTATAAGTAGTATAAGGGTTTATTTCAAAGATTTCAAATTTTGAAGCTTTCAACAAAAATGAAATCTAAATCAATTTCTAGATCAGTTTGGTTAGCGTGATTGGTCCGACGAGAACCGGGAAAAGCTTTTTAATTGCTTATTTGGCCGAGGGAGCTCCGTGTCATTTCATAACGTAGGTTAAACATTTCAAGATTTTATAAAGAGTTCAGTCTTTTTTGCTTGAAAAACCTAAACATTTTCATTTCAATTTTACCTTTGATAAACAAGAGTAAGTTGAGCTTTGCTTCACAAAACCAAAAATAGTCACAACTATTCTACCGTTTTCTATAAATATAATTTTTAGTATCTTACTGTCTGTTTTTACTATATTACTCATTGCATTACTAAACAAAAATCCCGTTTTTTAAATCAAGAAAGTTTTCAGCGTTTCCGTTTTGATTGAATCAATGAATGAATCTGATTGAATCAATGGATAAATGATTCTGATTGAAACAATCAATGAATCAATGAATCGCTGATTTTTCGGGATGACTGATTGATTCAATCAGATTCATTGATTGAATCAATAAACCAATGAATCTTATTGAAGCAATCAATTAATGAATCTGATTGAATGAATAAATGAATCAATCAATCAATCAGTTTCAACTATTTGATCAATTTAGTGGACGTTTCAAAAGCGGTTACGATCCGGTGACGGAGGGGATCAAAATTTTCTTCAGCCCGCTGATTTTTCGGGACGACTGGGGCATCCAGGTCAGTCATATCTTATGAGAAATTGAATATTCTTAAAATCATTCGAAAATTAAATCGTATCGAGTTTTTTCTTTGAGCACGCCGTTTTCTTTCTGGACACCCAAGGCACTTTCGATCTAAAGAGTGACCGCGAGATCTCCGAGTGGATCACCACGCTGAATTTTCTCATTTCTGACATTCAGGTTAAGAGTTTAGAATTTATTGAATTTGGCTCTTTCCCTGAATCGTGGTCTTTTGCAATTTTTTCTTTTTTTACCATTTATCAGAATTTAAAGAACAATCTTAGAGAAAGGGATAAGCTGCCTCCAAGCGAACCAACAAATGTTGAAAGAGTTGACCCTTCTCTGTTGCTCTCCTAAACATATGTTTAAATATATAAGTTGATGGTCGACTATTTATTGTTCCACGTAAATGGTGAATTGAAGCCTTCCACCGTAATTATCGAGCTTAATTTTCAAAGATTCAAAGATTACATTATAATTTTTGTGTATGGATAGTGGGGTCATTTGGGTAGAAAAATTGGAGCTTGTGATTGACCCTTGTAATTGGACACTGGTGGCTCCGACTACAATGGGCCGGCTGAAGAGGGCAACGCTGTGGGTCCGACGGAAGTGGCAGTGATGTTGACCCTGACAGACGCAGAAGCCTGTGATGATTCGTGCTTTGCTGAGCTGAGACGACCAGCGACTGGTGATTCGACAGGCGTCGAGTCACCAATCGCCGTCACCACCAAAGAGGAACTACCGGCAATAATGCAAACACTGATGACGAGATGGACGCTGAAGCTGATAACGATGTCATTCTACCTCTATGGGCTCGAGTTGAAGAAACACGAAGGAAGATCAAACATTGAACCAATAAGAGATGCGGGATTTGTAACTCAATTGCCGGACACATCTTACGACAAACATCCACTCACAAAGAGAAAGACCCTCGTTTGTGCCGTGACCACTTCCGGGGCCCGACGTTGGGCGACATCACACAGAATTCCTCGTGGTCTCAACAGGATATCGTCAAGTTAGCAAGGATGTCTTGGCTGTATGTGAAGGCCAGCTTTACAAGCATACAAGTGTCCGAGGAAACGCAAGGCGTGCCAAGCCTTGCGTTTTGCCGGAATGCTAAAATTGTTGCTCTTATGATTGTTCTTTAAATTCAAATAAACTGGTGAATGTGGAACTTAATAAAATAGGTTAAAACAACTGCAAAAGCCTTTTTGGTAAAAAAACAAAAAATTGCCAAGGCCACGAAACGGACTTTTTTTGACAAAAGACCATGAAACTTTTAAAAGACCACGAAGATGATTATAGATAATCAATTTGAAAGGAAATATCAACGGTGAGGATTTGCGAACGGTGCACAGAGCCTCCGAGGTGGCGGCCTCAATGAATGGACATCAGATGGCTAAAGTTAGTTATAAAAAACGGTACTCATTAGTGTAGTTAGGTTATGGTATACCTAACTTCATGTAAAACCTGTTCAGATCGATTTTGCGGTCCAGGCAAAACCAGGACCAGCTCAAAAGCCAGAACCTTGGTTTATTTTTTGCTTGGTATACCTGGCTAATATCAAGTTACTTTGCATTTGTAAAAATGAAGAACCATAAAAATTTTAATGTTTTCTATATTAGAGTATGCTTTCTTATTTTAGAACCTCCTTTTTCTGGTACGAGACACCGCGCAGCCGAACATGGACACTGCTACGTTCCTCAATTGTGTTTGGGTAACGAATTTTTTCGCAAACTGTGAAAGTTTTGCTACGTATTTAGTCACGCTGCTCACAATCTAAAGAATTGGCTAATGTAGTCACCTCATTGCGAAAGAGATACCCGCAAGAGCACACAAAATGCATCTTGACGTCGATGCCTTCAAAGGATTTGGTTAAAGCCGATAATTTTGCAATAATTCGGAGTGAGTCAATAAGAAAAATATTTCTATTTTGACAACAATTAGACGATGATTTGGACATTCTTCATCGTTTTGAAGAAGTGGAAAAACTCATCAAAAACACGATCGCTTTAAATGATCGATCTTTTCGAAGCCCGGATGATCATATTGATTATTGGAAGGTCAGCTAACAGATTTCTTGATTTTCTTGATTTAATAATGATGATTGTATCCTGAGATCTGAGCGTCAATGGTCAGTTTATCCTTTGCAGAATGCTATCGATTTTCTGATGTACAAACTCCCAAAATTCACTACAACTACCGAGGTTGCACTAGTTTTTTCAATCAAAAACAAAACCTAAAAAGTTTTCCCCTCAAGCGAGTGTAAGTTTCAGATGACAATGGAGTCTTTGATTATCAATGTCTTTGATGAGGCTTATAAACCATTGGCTGCTATATTAGAGGCAAGGAATTTATTGTCTTTACGCTAAAAAGCCATTTCAGAAGATAACACTAGAAGATTTGAAAAACGTTGGTATTAGACTTCAACAAGCTATGTCTAATTATTTTGACAAGAACCCGGTTACCGATGTCAAGCTAAAAGAAGAACTTGTGAAAAGACTCACGAAACAAATTGAGGTTTCGTTTAGTTGTGTGATTTTCATGAAAAATTTAGAATGATCATTATAAAAGGAAACAATATTTGGAAGAAGAAATGAATGCCAGAGTTCAAGAAGAACGAGAGCAAGAAATGATTGAAAATGTGAGGAAGAGGGTACAAGAAGTGAGTTGAAAAATCCAAAACATAATCATTTTTGCCTTTTTAAGCTTCGCTGGATCTAACTAAGACTAAAAAACTACAGTAATCAAACTGCCACTCGATCAGCCAAGTTTTGGCATCATTCAACGAAGAATCAGTTAATGATATCAAAATTTCAAAGATTCAATGAAAACCAGCGATTTGGCTAGCGGTAGGAGGCAAGTGTACGATTGATTAGAAAGTCATAGTATCGATATTGAGATTGATACTATACGTAGAAAAGCATAGTATACTACAAATTGTAACTGGATGAACGAGGTCAGCCATTCAAATCATTCAAATCATTCAAATCATTCAAATCATTCAAATCATTCAAATGAATTCATTCAAGCTTGACTCAATCGAAGAAGCGGTCAAGTTCCACCAAGCTGGACATCTTCAAGAAGCTTGTGGCGGTTTTCTAAAAGCCCAAAGGGCTTTAGAGGTTGATTTTTCATTTGAAAACGTAGACTTTTAAAATTTTAGTTTATGTTCTCAACAAAAGTTCGACAGCTTTTACCTGCGTATTTCAAAGATTTAATTCGAAGACAGGATCAGGCACTTCGAGAAAATCTACAAAAAGTTGTTTAAGCTTTGTTATATTAGAAATTTGTTCAGGAAATTTCGAACACTCTGAAAAGAGAGCAACTGGAAAACCAACTGGAAAAGCAATTACAACTTTTGCAAGTTGAAATCTCCAATGTAAGCACTTTTCTTCAAGTCACTCACGAAGAAGTGGAACCCGTGCTTGTGGATGCTCGCAGCATTTTTACAGTAAGACTTTTACTTTGTTTCCTAACCGTTTACTTTCAGAAAACTATGGAGAATGCGTTGAAGTTTCACGAGAGAATTCAACAAAATAAAAGGCAGCAAGAATTTAGAAAGAAAGAAGCCGAAGAATTGGGTGAGAAACGGACAAAAGTGGAGATGACAAAGGAGAATGAGACGAAAGAGAAATACGGTGATTGTCAGCAAATCGATAGAGTTGACTCGGTTCTATCAGATCGAAGAGCTCATCAAGAAGCGGAAGAGCTTGTAAATGATAAAATATCGATGGATCAACAAACCAAGTCAACTTCGATGCATAAAAACTGCGCAGAAGAACTCATAGAAAGAAAATTGACCACTCTATCCGAATCTGCAGAGATTTCAGTTGTTGAAAAAGTCCACGTTGCTCAATTTCAACTTCCTTCAGAAAGCGAAACCAATGAAACTGATAACACAGCTGAAAATCGTCATCAAAAACTTTCAAATGAAACATCAGCTGTGCCCAAAATAAAGCCTGAACCGTTAATCACTTCAAAAAATTCAGTAGAACAATACAACAAAAATTTGAACAATGTAACAAACGAACGCTACCAAAATAGGCCCGTCATTCCTATTCAAAATAACAATAAAGCAAGTGGAGAACCGTTTCAAGAGCCTCAAGAACCAATTGCCGAGGCTCAGCCGTCTTTTGCCCTGACCGTGGTTGAGCCAAAGAAATTTGTTCCTTCCGTGAACGGATCCATATGGACATCAGTTGACTTCACAAAGTCAACAATGGATCTTTCAAAAAATCAAAGCAACCCTGTGCACGAGCAGGATGAAAAGAAGAATATAAATTCGACGACCAATGTTCCCAATGAAGGTTCAGCTTTGATTAGTGATTTGAGTTCCAATGTTGGCACTCAATGCTATGCTTCACCAATGACGAAAAATTTAGATCAGAGTAAACGCGTCCATCAGCAAAATAACTGTAAAGCTATCTCGAATAAAAACGAGTGTAGAATAGCCAGCGACTATGATTCAACTTTGAATAAAGATTTGAGGCAAAAGATTTCTTCTACTAGCCACAATGGAGCAGATAGCGAGCAACGATCAGCAACAAGGCCATTCCAAGATCAGACCCGAATTGCTGCTGTCAATCAAAGCAGAGAGTACCCAATCTTGTCTTCAATAGTGGAGATGACAAAGGAGAATGAGACAAAAGAGAAATACGGTCATTGTGAGCAAATCAATAGAGTTGAGCCAGTTCTATCAGATCAAAGAGTTAATCAAGAAACGGAAGAGCTCATCGACAGGATGCACAAAAGAAAGCAGAATTCCACAAAAGTTGAGCAATCAAACGCTCCTTTAATAGCCAAATTTGAAAAAGAAACGCAAACTCTCTCCCCGATCGCTAAACTCCCCGAATATGTTCCAGTTTCAATCTTCGATGATTTACAAAGGAAATTGGATGTTTTATCTCGGGTTAGGTGTCTTATTTTTACTTCTTTATTTACATTTTAGAATTATCATCAAAGCGTTCTGCCGGAACGAAAAGACACTTTTATGAAAGCCATTCTCTTGGCAGGGATCAAGTATCTGCCATATACTAGTGAAAGTGTTAAGCAACAAGTTCTCGACATGGTTGCTGAGTGTTACAATAGAAACACTGGAGAGTTCTTCAAGGTATTTTTTAGAGAGGTAAAATGTGTCAACTTTAGAAACTTACCGTAACCTTGTCTCCGTTTTATCATGGCTTTTATTCCTTTACTGGTTAAGGATACAACAAGATATCAAAAGATCAAAGTAGCTTTTGAAATCAGGACTTTTTAGCAAAACCAGTAGTTTTAACAGTGAACAGTATTTACTAAAAACTGCTCATTTTAGATTACAAAAGATCAGATGTTTGATTCATCGGCATCCTCTTCTCTCTTGAACTTGCCCACGTTTCTTGAACTCAAAATAAAAATGAAAACGTGCGAGGAACAGCTGAGAAACTATGCGAAAAACTCTAATGAAACCCGAATTCACTTTCAAGATGTCGTTCGGAGCTTTGAGGTAATGCCTATATTTTATAAAGTTTACGGACGATTTAGCTTTCATGTCTCAAACGCAAAGGATCTTTCTTTGAGGTGGTGACTTTGTGCGAGAGTTTTTCTCAAATGGCTGAGTTGATTTTTCTGCAAAAGTTTGATGAGCGACTCTATTTTCCCTTTGTAAGTTGAAGCTTTCAATCAGCTCAACCCACGGAAATCACCGTAATATTCCTTTAGGTTTCAACTTTTAACTTATTAGGTTGGCCGGAAAGTTCTTTCCGTTTTTTGACGCTAGATCTAACTTTTTATTTTACGCATCAAAAACACCAAATAAAAAAAAAGAATTTATCTATTCGAAATATTCACCGTCAATATCAATAACATCCTGTCACTTATCCGGCAACAAATAGAACGGCGGTAAAACGGCGGCGGTAAAACTCACGTGGCTTCGAATCGAAAAACTGAGTGAGTGACAAGCGTATTTCCTCGACGTTTTTGAAAGATCTTTCCACGCAAATGATGCTCCAGAGACCTGAAAACCACTTCTCGTCTCCGGTCACAATGCTCTCGAAAAATGGCGTTTCATTGTTCCGCTCCAAAAGTGCAGTCGCCACATCAATTCGTTTTTGCTTCTGGGCTTCGGTCAACTCGTGTGGGATCCACTTCAACTTCTTCCAAATTTTGCCTAAGGAAACGAGAATCAAAAGCTTCAAAATCAAAACTTACCGACCTCACGCAGAATTTCCTCAATTGTTGTCTTGCCACACTCAAAATCCTCAGCCAACATCCGCGTTGTCAATGACGGGTTGTCTTCAATTGTTTCCAAAACTGCGTGACGATCAACTTCTCGTGGGTGCCCTGACCTCGGAACATCGGCCAAACTTTCCTCTCCTTCACGAAACTTTGCGAACCAATTTCGGGCTGTACGATCCGTAACAATGCCTTCGCCAAACGCCTCACAAACTTTTCGTGCAGCCTCCGAAGCATTCAAATTCAATTTCCATTGAAACAAGTGCAGCAGACGAATTTCCTCCTTGGAGAGACTCATTGCTTGAAACAAGTATAGGGAAGATATATACCAAAATGACCGCAAGGAAACGCACTTTCTAATGACATAAAAATCTTCCAGAAAAACAATAACGCTGAAAAACTACGGCTACACCGGAAAGAACTTTCCGGCCAACCTAATAATTGGATAAAAAAGGGCAAGATTACGGTCGTTTTAAGAAAGGGGACACGTTTTAGAAAAAACTTCAGAGTGTATGAACACTTTAGCAGACAGTAAGATTTCATTCTAGTTACCGTGGCCTTTTTCACTTCCTTTCCTCTTCCTCCTTGTTTTTCCTTCTTTCTCTTGGCGAGTTAAGATAACGGATAGCTCAGTGATTAGAGCAATTGCCCGGGAAGGAAAAGGTTGAAAGTTCAATCCATTCTCCGGAAATCCACTTTTCCTTGTCAATTTCTTCACTTCATTATTACTACAATACATAGCAAGTACAGTAACCAATGACCATACAAAGTTAACAAAGATGACAGTGTCTCACACCCGGACAAGTACCTACTGTAATTAGAATCAGACATAAAAAACGCAGAACTCACTCATTAATGCATTTTCCCCGATGGATTTTTTTATGCAATACACTGTTTAGAAACTAACAAACAGCGAAAGGCAAAACATTTCCCATCTGAAGAAAACATTCACTTTAAAGAATGGACCAAAACCCTGTGTCGATTACACAAAAGTGGAAAAACTTTTTTCGAGCACATTGGAGAAGATGGTAACTTTTTTCTTGACAAAACAAATATCAACAATTGTAGCTCCACGACTTTTATGGATTGCACACATTTCAATGGTTGAAGGTTACGGTTTTCTGGATACGGTCGACTTTCCAAAGCATTCTTTACTCTCGCGATTCGCAAGAAGCCTTGGAGTCAACCTTGGATACAATGATAATGGATTGTTGGCTAGAAAAGTTGTTACAGGAATTTGTGAGTCTTGCTGATTTGGGCCTATAAACTAGGCCAAACTAGACACTGGATCAGCTCAGGCCAACGCCATTTTATTACTTTCAGCCGCACAAAGACAGCACTTTCCTTCTGGAGCTCTACTCCTATTTGATCGATGCCATTCAAGATGTGCCAACGAAAAAAAACTATAAAAATCGATTGCAAAATGAAATTAAGGAAAGGCAACGAGTTAATAAAGTCTACATTTATTCCTTTTAATCTGCACATACTACGTTAGAAAACACAAAACGTGTCATTTTTTAAAAGCTACCGTAACCTTGACTTTAGTTGTTGGCCAATATTTCGCAAGAGATATGGAGATTGGATAAAGCCGACGCAAGACTATGGTAGTTGAAAAGTTGGAAATATTAATCATTTACAGTTTGTTTAAATCCTTTAATGTGACGTATTGCAAATGATTTATTTATTAAAAAATTAAAGAATATTGAGAAAACAAGAGAAAATGCAAATTGAAGCGCAAAAAATTTCTCACAAGTCTGTACATTCAATTGTTTAGGGTAACTTGCGAGAATGTCTCTAAAAAGTCTTCCAACTCTTTGAGGCGAGTCTCATACACAGATCTTTCTTCATCTTCATGATTTAGTACCCATTTTAACTCGTCCCTGCCACGTTCCTGCACCTTCGCCTTGTCATCGATACTCAGCTGGGAAAACTGAAACTTTAGTAACAGTTGGGATTATCCATTGAGCGATTAGCTTACAATTTGCATACAAAACTGTGGATAACTATTGATACTTAAAATATGTAAAAATATTAACAAGAAAAAATTACCCTTGCTTCTGTGGCTTCCTGCATTTTATACGAGAACTTTCTCAATGCCTCAAGGCTTTGGTGGGTTCGCTCAAATTCCGCATCTTCGTTGGCGTTTTCAATGGCGCTGCGAAGATTACTTTCGATGTCTCTCTAAAATAAAAATCGATGTCTCTCTAAAATAATCAAAATTTAGGTCTCGTTATCTCGGATCCGAAAAGCGCTCAAAAATTTGAAAGAGTTTTTCTCTAATTTTTAAAGCAAAGGAGTATAAAACGCATTGTATCTTTTTACAGGAGCATTAAGCATTAAATTAGCATTAAATTCAAGTATTTGTTTTTAACTTCGAATTTGAAGATAGAGATTGCTCTTCAAAGATAGAGATTGATCACATTTGAATAATTTTGCGACTCCTTTCAGATCAATAAATTTCTCTAGGTTCTATTTCAATCAAAACTTTCAAGTTTCCTTTGTCAACACTCCCAGAAATGGTCAAAGATTGCGGTTTAGAGAGCTCATTTTGAAATTTTGACTTGTAAAGTAGCCCAAATCTATTATCATTACTCACCACATCTCTGGTGTTTGTGCTTTTCTCGATTTTCAACGAATTGCTTTTCCCCGAACAGAGCTCTTCGGCGGTGACCTCCAGAATGCCATTCTCATCTAGCGAGAACGTCACATCCACGGTCGTCTCTCCTTGCTTGGCGCTTGTGACTTCGATGGTAAATTGACCAAGTAAATAGTTTAACGCCGCCCTTTTTCGTTCTCCTTGATAAACCTGAACTTGTATTGTTTATTTTTGACTTTCCCAAGCAAGCAATACTTTGAATGACATTGTCGTTTGCCAATCCCTGCACGCAATGTGATTTTTCGTAATTCGTGCTGGTATCGGCGTGTTCTTGGGAATTGCGACAGAAAAAAGATTGCCGAACACTTCAATGCCAAGTGAAAGAGGAGTGACCTCTTTGAAGACAAGATTCCGGATTTTTTCGTGTTGATCACCGGAGATCTTTGCCGCCTGAAAAAGTTATCTCTGTATTCACATACGGTTTGTTAGATCATACTTGTATAGCTGCTCCATAAGCAACCACTTCATCAGCGTTCAGAGATGTGTTTAGCTCTTTGTTGTCCAAGAGTTCGCTCAACATCTTTCGCACCTTTGGGATCCTGCTTGAGCCGCCAACCATCAATATCTCATCAATCTAAATGGTGTCAGGGTTATTTCAACATCATTTTACGAGCTAGGCTAAGGCTAGGAGCTGGTCTGGGCAACGCTGGTCTAGATTTTGGTATTGCTGATCGGGTTTGGCTGGCACACAAGTCTTTAGATTCATCAGAAGTTGGGCTCAAGCCAGGCTAGCTTTTTGTCTGGTCATGACTTAGCCTTGCCTTACCTGATCTGACATTTATTTAAGTTCTAGAGTCCAATTGGAACATCGCTGGTAACATTATACTCACTTCAGCAGCCGTCAAGTTCGCATCACTCATCGCTTGCTTCACTGGTTGGAGTGCTCGCTCAAAGATCTCTTCGCAAATGTTCTCAAACTTTGCTCGACTAATCGACACTTTGAAGTCTTTCCCGAGCACCAATGAAGGAACATTGATTTCAGCCTATAATTGAACTTATTAAAATTGGTTCAAATTTGCTACCTTTGTTTCTGATGATAATTGGATCTTTGCCAATTCACATTGGAGGTAGAGACGCATGACAGCTCGCTTATTTCCATCAAGAATGAATCCTTTCTTTGAGGCAATGCTTAAAACGTGCTCCAAAAGCTTGTTGTTCAAATCCTCTCCACCCAAATGTGTATCTCCACTAGTGGCTTTTGTCTCGAAAGTGCCATTGTGAGCGGTGATGATGGAAACGTCGAGGGTTCCACCTAAAGATTGTATAGCTTTCAAAGATCTCCATGAATAGATGTTCAAAGCGTATCATTCAGGTATTCGGTTATCTGTCCGTTATCTCTAAAGCATTAGTTACAATATTCTGGTATGCCAAAGTCAAGAGTGTTTAGACAGCAACCAGTCGAACTAATAGTACCTAACTTGAAGGAACACAAGACAGGAGTATTCAGCATTTAAGGAACATCCAACATGTTAAGTAGCTAAAACTAAGTATGACTCATTTTTGGGACGAACATGGACAGTCAGCTGTACGATAAAGGACAATCGCCTAGTCAAATTGATTGACGAACCTCCAAAGTCGAACACTAGAAAGGTTCTTGGTTTTTCGGATCGATTATTGATTCCATAGGCAATTGCAGCAGCCGTTGGCTCATTCACAATTCTCAGCACTTGTAAGCCAGCCTCTTCAGCTGCAAGAATCGTTTCATTGCGTTGAGAATCATTGAAATAAGCCGGGACTGTGATCACAGCTTTTGTGAGCTCTCGATCAAGAAATCCTTGTGACAATTCCTAAAACTTTTCAAGTTACCTTGGAAGTACAAATCGTCCGAACCTTCAACTTTTTCAGTATCATTCCAGAGATTTCTCTTGACGTGTAAACATAATCCGTGCAACTTCTCGTTACTTTGATTCTTGGTTCATTTTCCACGTCAACTACTTCAAAAGGCACGTGCCTCATTTCTTGTTGAACGACTGGATCATTGAACTTTCTGCCAATCAATCTTTTTGTGTCTGAAAACTTGTATTTGATTTGGTTATACCCAAGCCAAGAAGAAGACTCAGCTTTCTTAATCTTAGCTTGCCCAGCTTAGCCACTGAAGTTGCTCTTTTTTTTCCAAAAACACTCTTTCTGGAAATTCCCCGTCAATAGTTTACAGGCTTCCATAGCACAAAGAGATAGCCCAAAACGACTTCCATCATTCATTTTCTACAACCTATCGCCCAGACTTTAGGGAATTTCTCCGGCTCATCGGTGAAATAATCAAATGGAGATCCATCTGTCCAGGTTTCCAAACCAATCCCGCTCAATCCAAAGTAACTAGTAAACACCTTTACTTAAAACATACCGTAGATTGTATTCCCAGAATTCCTCGTGGCTTGCTGCCTTGCCGCTTCTCCCACGAGAATCTCGGTATCAGTGAAAGCAACTTGCGATGGAGTGGTTTGTTTTCCTAAAACTGGTACTGGTAATGAGCTTGATTTTCTGACTTTTTTTTGGATAATTCCACATCAAACTGCTTTAGAAACAGCAACAGACTTACCGTATTCATTTGGAATGATCGTCACCTCTCCATCCACACAGACACCAACACAGGAATACGTGGTTCCCAAATCGATTCCCAACACAACTGGCTTGCCAGTGATTCTAAACCGTGATTTGTTACCATACTTAAACCTAGATTTGTTACTAATTTCATAATATTAGTATTGGGTTGGTGAATTGAAAACTGCGGGCTATTTCGCGGGACTCGCAGATAGAGAAAACAACAACATAAAGCCAGCTGAAAGGGGGGGGGTTGTTTACTTCAACATTTCCTCTAATTATTGCTAAAAAATTATACTTCCAGCTTTTTTCAGACAATCTGCCACCGGGACATATTCGCCATGTCGTGCTTCATGAGTTCCTACAAGAGCACAGTGCAGGCTTGACAGCTGCTAATATTAAAAAGATATATGGCGAGGACTCACCCTCCGAAAGAACGTGTCGAGTATGGTTTGCCAAGTTTCGATCTGGGGATAAATCTTTGAAAGATGCAGAGCGCCGTGGAGCGGCACCCCAACTGGATGATTCCAAATTACTCGAACTCATTACCAACGACCATCAGGTATCATCCCGTGAATTGGGAGGAGAGTTAGGGGTTGATCATGTTACAGTGCTAAGGCACCTTCATACCCTTGGATTTAAATCGAAACTTGGGACTCGAGTGCCCCATGACCTCACTGTCCCCCAGAAGTGGCAGCGCGCCTCGATCAGTGCCATCCATCTCTCACAATACAAAGGGAAATCTTTTCTTTCTCGAATTGTGATAGGAGATGAGAAATGGGTTTTATCTGTGAACTTTCCGAGGAAGTGGCAATGGGTGGGGCAGTGAACAGTTGGGAAAGGTGAATGAATCCCTGAAGAAGAATAGGCCCTCCAAGTCAAGGATGGTTCGCCTCCACGACAACGCGCCCTCATGTTGCAAAACTGACTCGATCTAAAATAAACAGCCTTGTTTGGGAGCTTTTGGCGCATTCCCCATACAGTCCGGACCTCGCCCCTTTTGATTACTATTTATTCCGGATCATGAGTAATGAGCTTGCGAGAGAACACTTCGATTCGGAAGAAGTAGTCAAAAATGGGCTTTGAAAGTCTTTCGATTCAAAGCCAAAATCCTACCACGAAAGAGGAATCCGCAAAATGCCTGCAAAATGGGAAGAAGTCGTCAATAATAATGGAAATTATTTGGAATGCATTTATGGTTTTATGTTGAATCAATTTTAGTTCAAAGTCGCGCAGTTTTCAATTCACCAACCCAATAGTTCTAGTTATAATTAAGTTATTAGAACATGTACTATTCAAACAATACCGATTTTTGGCCTCTTCCTTATCTTTTTCCCGTCTTTCATTGAACGCTTTCAAATTCGCTTCGAGTCCGTTCTTCAAATTTTCATATTCTTCTTTCTCAATCATTCGCCTCGTTTCATCTTCTTCTAATCGTCTTTTTTCGCTTTCTTGATACAGCTGCATGTCTTGTTTTGATTTATCTGAAAAGGAGATAGCTCATTTTTATTCTCAAACCATACCCAGCGATTGTTGCAACCCCAGAATCAGTCGTCGTGTCTTCTCGGCATCTTTCTGTTGTTGTTTCTCTTTTTCAATGGCTTGCGCTTCTTTCCGAGCTGCTTCCAATTGTCGTTCTTCATTCACTTTGTCCTTTTCTCGCAACTGGTCAGCACTTGCTCTCAAAATTCCAATTTCTTGTCGAATGAGTGCTTCATTCAATTGTTGTTCTTGTT
This sequence comes from Mesorhabditis belari, assembly GCA_958450365.1. Lineage (NCBI taxonomy): Eukaryota > Metazoa > Nematoda > Chromadorea > Rhabditida > Rhabditidae > Mesorhabditis > Mesorhabditis belari. The sequence continues at coordinate 748,104 of CAUEEP010000750.1, read as the reverse complement.
CTTTGGCATGCATTTGTTTTTCGATCTCTTGGGTTTTCAGGAGAGCGCCAGCGATCATCTTGAACTCTTGGTCGACTCTCTAAAATTGGTTCAGTATTTGAATTTTTTAAGCTCTTCAAGAATTGGTACGTGTTAAACTTGTATAGTAAATAGCTAATGTTACAGGCAGACTGGAAAAACTAAAACTGACTCCGAAACTCGATGTAAACGCCTACATGATAGGCAAATCCAGCACAAGCTCCTTCTTATTGTAAGAATCCCACCTTGATCATGAAATCCAATGCCTTATCGTTTATTGTCTCCAAATATTGATCCACTTCCTCAAACGCCAATTGTGGAAACTCCTGTTGAATTTGGGTGAGCAAGTTGTTTTTCTCTTCCAAAATGTTGTCAGTCAATTGATTTCTCGCCTCTTCGATAGACTTCTCGATTTCCTCCGGTTTTGTGATCTCCGATTGTTTCTGAAAAGCTTGAGCTACAGTTCGACTTCAACTAAAGCTTCCTACGCACCGCAGCAAAAGCTACCCTAATCCAACAGATTGCCAATGGATTGACTTGTTTAGTTGTTTAAATTTCCAAGACGGTAACTTTATGGTACGAGAGTTAGGTACGGTAACTTTATGGAGGATTTTTGGAAAACACTTTAATCTTTATTTCAAGTTACCATCATCAAGAAATCCCGGTACTTGTTCACAACGAGATCACAGAGCTCTCTACCCTTTTCACGAATGCTTTGCATCGAGTTTTCTCGCAAAATATCAAATGATCGATTCTAAAACTGTTTTCAAAATGGAAACGATTAGCTTAAACCTCAATCAACTCGACTAATTTCATTCGCTTTTTGATAGCCAAGTCTGTGTCCATCAAGAATTCGTTCGTTTCTGGAATTTAGAACAAGGTTCAAAGTTGGTCAAAGATTATTTAAAGAAATATTCAACTCACCCTTGTCAAACAAGCTCAACGCTTTCTTGTAAGCAGCTTGGTGTTGCTTTTGAATGTTGTCGAAGGATCGCTGTTCAAGGATTTTCATGAAAGTTGGCTGAAAAGTTGTTCAATTTTAAGGCTAAAGATTGATTAGCTAAAGCTAAAGCTCTTACTTGACTTTCTTTCTCATAAAGTTGAATGGCCGCCTCGTAAGCTGATGCGATTTTCTGATCTCGATACTTTTCATCATTGAACGTTTTCTTGTCCTCACATTTTTCCTGGATGAATGATTGATGAACTAAATAAAAAGTCACTAACCATCAATTCGGAAAGGAAATTGTTGAAATGCTCTTGTCGGCTTTCTTCACTTCCGTATCGCACCACACTCAAATAGGCCTAAATAGAGATTAAAGTACTGGAAAGGAATTTAGTTTTAACTAGGGAAAAGAGCTGTAAGTATCAATTAGTCGGTACAGTAAGTTGAAAACTGAAATTGGTTCTTTTGATCAGTGGAAAGCAGCTATGAATAACCGATTGGCCAATGATTCTGAGGTCAACAAGAAAGATGCGCTTACGTTCTTCGCTTGTTCAAGTATACTCTTTGACTCAGCCGCAAACTCTCTCGGTGCAATCGGTTGAAAGTGGTGGATCTGGTTGAACTAAATCAATTATGATATCTGAAAATCAATTCAAAGCTTACTCTATTCCATCCATCTTTGAAAGCCGCTTTGCCGCCTTTCTTCGCTGCATCAAAAGCCATTGTTTTCATCGCCTAAACTTTTAGCAATCTAACTCTAACAAAATGAAATTCACGTCAAACAGTGTTCCGATTTTGTTCCTTCCTTTAGACTTCATCTTTTCAAATACATCCTAAAGTTGATTTTTATTTTTTGATGAAGTGTTACTACCTTTGCATATGATTTCAAAGTTGATCCAGTTAGAGTTACACCTTGAACAGTTTTTGGTTCGAGATTTTGGATGAGGTAGTTGGCAGCATCTGCCAAGCAATCAAGGCAGTCTTTGCCGACATCTAAATGTAAGAATTGAAAACTATTACTGACTCTACTACTCGTTTCGCACTACTGCTTATGAAATATGCTTTAAGCCTTGAAACATGAACAGCTCAAGGTCAGGTGAACTCAGGATTGATTGTTAGCCAAGCCAAGTCATACCAGGCTAGCCTCAGATTGAAATGGATTATAGACCACAAAACCGTATTGTTAGGTAGATGATCAAGCTTTAGAATTGCTTGCTCAAAGAAATTTTTAGGCCATTTGAAACTGAAATCGATCAAAGTTCTCACGATCAGTTTGTATGTAGTACTAAGTATAAGAGGCGAACAGTAAAAATTCTTTTTTAAGTCTTCAAAACGCACCAGCTGCCTTGATCTCCATATCAGCATCGACCAGTTTTTTATCGGGACGTGGCACCAAATAGCACTCGGTCTTTAGGAAGGCTCTCATTACCCCATCGATCAGCTCGTGTGTCTTCAAGGCTCGTCTTGACCCTTCCTGAAAAAAACAAAAATTCTAAAAGCCGACCGATCTACCGTAATCCTTGTGAGAAAACGCGGTGTCAATCCCTTTCCAATTGGCGCGTCACGAATGAGAAAGAAAATGTGCTAAAAAGATTTTGACGGATCAAAAACATTACTCACTTGGCCAACACTATCCCCGCTGAGGTCACTGTAAGCAATGAATTGATTCAAAGCATCGAAATCTTGTAGATCGAGATTACTTTTGGTGTTGAATACCTGCATTCTTTCATTTTTCTACTAAAATTTTGTACGCAATGATTTGTTTTTGCGTCAAAACTTGGACCTTACTTGGATTGATGACAAAAGTAAAGAAACAGCAAAGTAGTTGATTGACTGATCAATGTCGGACTCGTTGTCAAAAGTTCCTTGAGTGTCGACAAGGAGAATGGCAATCTGAATCGTGACGTGGTTTTCCTATTTTGTTCAACGATGTTCAACGATCTCACTACAGTACTTGCATGTTCACGAAAAGTATTTCGTTATTCTGTTTTATGAAAAGTATTTCAACAAGATTAAAAATCTTTCCAGCTAGTGAAAAGATCGGATTTTAGAAGGATCACAATCCAGTCTTTTATCTTTTAACGTTTAACTTGCAAAACAATTTCGCTAAAACTTCTAAGTTGTTCATTTTAATGTTTGTTCTGGCCAATCTTCCCCAACCTCTTCTCCAAATTTATCCCTTCGAAAGAAGACTTTAGGCCAAACCAGGATCCCTTTTGTGTCAGCGACATAGCCGTTCTTGAAAGGGATCCCATCATAACCCCTAAAAAAACTGTAGAAACTTGTAAACTTGTAAACTTACCCAATACTTTCATGACTCAGAAATCGAGCATCACCATTCCTTAGCACTCTCAGTAGAAAGTTCAGGAAGAAGGTTTTCCCGCCTCTCGGCTTCCCAGCAACGGAGATTATTCCAACCTGGAAATAGTTATTTAAAGCAATGAAATATCTCGTTATTTTGTATTACAGTCATATTGAAAACCTTATGCTCTCCAATTTGTGCCGTTATCCTTTCAAGTAGTAATTCATCATATTGAGCCACTCCTTCGCTGTTCATCTCATAGAGAAGTGCCATGCTTGTCTGGGGCTGAAGTGAATAAAATCTAGAGATACGCTAATTCTATGTTTATCTACCATAGTATTCCTGGATACACGTATTCCCTGACAGGGTTGGATACCTTCAAGATCGAATAAAGAATAGGAAGGTGTTTAGGTGTACAATCTTGTTTTCCAGTATGCTGTAGTGTGGTCAGTTAACTTTTTACTTAGTTTACTGGAACTTACAGTGAGTTTATTTTAGTTGCCGGATTCAAATGGACAGTAGAAAATGCATTAAAATATAGAAATAGGCAATAGATTGCTAGTGGACTTATTTCTAAAGTTAAAAACAAGTACCTAACTTCAATTACAGTTTGCGATGTACCAGAGTTTACAATAGTTCTATTGAAGACTTAGAAATGTATGATTTTATTGTAATCTATACATTTATCAATCAATTCCCAGTCTCATACCTATTCATACGTATCTTACCTACCAGGCTCATACCAATTATTGCAAACCAAACTCTTGTAGTTAGTTTAAATTACGTCGGCTAGATCAATCAACTAGATCACCACTCTCCAGCCTCTACTTCATCCCTGCCCAGTAACCAAAAAGTCCATCTGAGCTTATTGCTAATTTCTTCGCACATTTTACAAATAATACTTATATTTTTTTTTTTTCCCCCCCCCCCCCCATATAGGGGGGGGGGGGGGGGTTTTTTATTTTTTATATTTTTTTTTTTTCCCCTTTTTCCTTGTTTCTCTCCCTTTTTAAAAAAATAAAAAAAAATTTTTTTTTTTTTTTTTTTTTTTAATAAACCCTTTTTTTAAAAAAAGGCCCATTTAAAAAATAAAAAAAAAAAAAATTTTTTGCCTCCCCGCCCCAAAAGGGGGGGGGGGTAATATTAAGTATGTACGGTAGATACATTAGCAATATTCCTAGTTCAATACCCACCTTGATATCTGCGCTAACTTCAAAGAAATCCTCTAAGTCCGATTCATTTGGTGCGACAGTGTCTTCCATGATTAAGGCTCTTACTAACAATAAACGATTCAAAACTAAAATAATTAATTTACAAGATCAATCACTTGAAAGAAAAATTATGAAGGTGCAATTTGGTTGCGAAAAGAATTTTCCTTATCTTTTCGATTTTTCGAGCGATCCTTTGGGGTGTTTTCTCTGACATAACAATATTCGTTTGCGAAATTTCGATGGTGATAAAATCACCCGATTTGGGCAAGAAAAATAGTGCCAAAGAGTTCTCAAAATTTTGAGCCAGCAAAGCTCAGGGGAAGATTAAATAAAATCTAACTCTGCTGAAACTAGTAGTTAGAGTGTAATGTTAGCTGAATGTCTGTGTAACCTTTGTATTTTGAAGCTCCTCAAAGCTTGATCGTAAAATTTGCGAATTGATAAATCTTACTTGAAAATGGTCTTTTAATCAATCGGAATCGATTTTTAGTTTACAATAAGCAAAACTCAATCGACTGAAGTCGAGATTTCAAATCGTTTTGTTAAATGATGTGACTTACAGGGTAACCAAGAATTACTGCAACAACGTCGTATTATATTATGAGCCCCATTTCACTTTTTGCCTACCTGTTTTTATGGTTTTTGTGTATTTTTCTTATTTTATGGTATGATTACTAACTTTCAATACATTAGTATGGTTGTTTTGAGGAATGATGAAAGCGTCTCCACATCGACAATCGATCCTTGAGCTCAAGCGGCAGCGTGTTCAGGCGAGCGAGATCTCAAAGCGCCTGAATGTCCCCAGAAGCCTCGTTTCTCGAACCATTCAACGTTATGAAACTCTGGGCACAGTTTCTGATCGCCCTGGAAGAGGTGCAAAACGAACAGCGGTTACTCCGGCCAATGCCAAGAAAGTTCGCGATCGTCTAAGATTAAACCGGAACCAATCGGCTCGAGGAATGGCACAGAAAATGGGTCTGAAGAGAAGCTCCGTCAACACAATCATCAAGAAAAAGCTGAAAATGAAGCCGTACAAGAAGAACCTACAGGGTGCGCGCCATAATTACCCGCACAACATTTTATAGGCAAGCCCACATTGTTAAAATGATTTTTTCCCCTATTTTTACTGGACAACATTCTTTTGTAGTTCTTCTATCTGTTTTATTTCGTAATTCATTTGAAGTTTTTGGGTGAACGTAAAATGGTGAAGCCATCGGCAAGTCGAGGGGCGAGACTCGATCTTCATCAAAAGGGCGTTTCTCCACCCGACATCATTCGAGGACTCAAACTGCCTCGGCGTACGGTTTATGATGAAATCGCACGTGGAACGCTTAAGGACCGTCCAAGAACAGGAAGAAAAGTTACCGTCATGGCCAACAGGCTCTAGAAAATTTTCAAGAAACGAAGAAACATTCGAGGCTTAGCAAAAGATCTAAAAATTCCCGAAACTTCGATGAGACGACTTGTTAAAGAGAAGTTGAAGTTGGTTTCGTACAAATTATAAAGGAAGCAGTCGATTTCCGACCCTCAGAAAAAGAAAAGACTCGATCGGTGCAAGATGCTTCTCGCAAGGGACGTTCGTGCTGAACATCGCACAACTCTTTTTACGGATGAAAAACTCTTCACAATCGAGCAATTTCACAACGCTCAAAATGTTTGGATACTCGCCAATAGCTCTGCAGATGCTGATAAAATTGGAAGAACCGTCAAGAAAACGTCTCATCCACAATCCGTGATGGTTTTTGCCAGAGTCACTGCCGATTCGCGGACCGGCCTGTTTTTCGTTGAAAAGGGTGTGAAAATCGATGGCGTTTATTATTTGAATGAAATTTTAAAGAAAAAGGTGATGCATTGGGCAAACACAACCAACAATAATCAAAATTGGACCTTTATGCAAGACGGTGTCCCTGCGCACACAAAAAAGAGGGTTCAAGCCTGGTGTTCAGCCAATTTCTCCAACGTGATCACCGTCAATGAGTGGCGCCCGAACTCACCCGATCTAAACGTAATGGATTTTTTTATTGGGAGTATTTTAGAGGCCAATGATTGCTCTCAAAAACACACAATTTTGAACGCTTTGAAGAAGTCTTTGACCAAAGCATGGAAAGAAATTCCTCAAAGTCACTTTCGGGCCGCCGTGAAGTCTTACCCGAATAGCTTGAAGGCTGCTATTAAAGCAAAAGGAGGGCATATTGAATAGGCTCTCGTTTTCTTGTTTCTTATTGTTTAATAAATTTCTTTTAGTTTAAAATTCTTTTTTTTGGTACAGAATTTTGGTATGAAATGCCTTGAATATCTTGTGCGGGTAATTATGGCGCACCCTGTATATGTGTAGATGTGTAGATAATTTTAAAATATACTTATTAGAAATGTTTGTACCTAAAGATATCTTTGACTTAATGCCTATTCCAAAAATTTTGTATCCCAGCTTTCATGGCATTTTGGTACCTTTCATGATCGGGCATTTGCTCTAAATTTTCTAAATTTTTCAAATTTTATGATTTTTTAATGTTTTCTATCTTGAAATAGGTAAATTTTTTTTCATAAACAGTTTAAAAATTATCAAGCTACTTTATTTTTTAGCACATTTATTCTTACAGTTACACTATTAACCTGAAAATAACCCACTTTCGTCCTCGAACTCTTGTACATAGTTCAACATGATACAGAAAATTTGCCATTTCAGAAAGAGTAACACAGACAAGTCCCAGAGAGTCAAAGGAACAACTTTCAGAAGCTGATTCGAGGTGAAAATTTCAGTCCCAAAATGCGTTCGTATTCGGAAACTTCAAGCCGATCAACAGGCCCTTTCTTTCCGATTCTCCTTATCGTTCATAGTGACAATCTCTGATGTTTACTCTTTGCCCAAATCTTCTCATCAATAACCTTTTCTCCTTTGCTTGCAAAAATAGAAAGCTTTAAGAGCTTTGTGGATCTTTTTGAGTTATTTCATCTAACAAAGTTTCCATCAGGTAAACAAAAGTTGTTCTGTGTTGTTCGATGTTCTCCGAAAAGAGATTCAAGGGAAAAGTTCGCTCGAAAAGCGAATGTACTTCGATAAACTCACGATACTACTGATTGGGACACGTTGAATATAATATTTTTAGATGCATTTTTAGGAAAAAAAATCGTTGCGCACATTTTTGCGCGTGGAGAAATCAAAAAAAACTCTGGAGAAATAATCGTATTTGGTATTGAGTCCAGAAAGTAGATATAAGCTGAAAAACCCAACTGCTCAAGCTTTTTTTGTGCTATTGATAAGATCATCGGCATTTTGACACACTATTTTACAGGTATCCATTACAAGATCGGGAAAAACACCTTGAACCACCGGAAATATCTTTAAAATTTGACCCGAAGTGGATTTTTTTTGGATACCCTGTAGAGTCCGAAAATCAAATTAGTTTTGCTTGATTTTTCCTCTAGCTTAAAATAGTAGCATTTTCCCGTTACGACGCCCGCTAAGAGTAGCCCTTGAGGTGTCGGAAGGGTTTACATTGAGAGGTGTCGTAAAGTTACGATAGTGTAGTAAGGAAAATTTACGACAGCTGTCGTAAATTGGTGGTGATAAGTGTGGCAAAGTTACGACAGTGTCGCAAGTAGTGGTGAAATCGTGTCGTAAGGTTACGATAGTAGCCAAAGTTACGATAGTGTCGTAAAATGGTGGTGAAATGGTGTCGTAAGTGGTGGTGAAACCGGGCCCAGGTCTCTTACATTCCCAGCATATTGAACAATTGAAAGCTTTATCGGATGAATTGAACAAATGTATCCTTCACAAAATGGAGTCCGGTTCAATTTTACACGATGAAGATATTCGAGCTTTAGCACCCGAAATGAGTCTATCCCAATTTCGGATTGATGACTTTGAAGTAAGTCGCGGGTGAATTTCCAATTTCAAAAAGATGAACAAGGAGATGACGAAGATGAGCAGAAGAAGAATTGGCTCAATTTGTTTAATAGTTGACTGGGCATTTTGTTTACAGTAGATAGGTTTCTGTAGGATTTTGATCTGGATCACTGGTATTCTTTGCGTTGAGCCATCAAAGCCGATCTGTTTCAGAAGAGCTTTTTGACCATCCTCTTTTCTTAGGAGAAAATCAAAGCGATTTTCTCTCTTTTGCTCCTGAAAAGCAGAGTAGAGTTTATTTAAACGCTTTGGCTTTATTTAAATTGATGGCTAAAGTAAGAAAACTCTTTATAAACTAGTTAACAGTGCCATAACTCTCTGACAACTTTATTTAGACCTCTTTAAGTTTCATTGATGACTTCACAGCTTCACGAGCCGATAGACGCTTCATTTCATCAATTTGCATACAACTAGAGCCAAATTCTTTATGCTTATAGGAGTTTCAACCTTTGAAACAATTCTCGAAGCTCAATTATGCAATTTGGGGTCTCGATGTAATGGTTCGTATGTGAACTGGCGAAAAATTGTGAAAAAATGTGAAAAAATTCCCATATTTCAGTCGTGAGCATCACTGGAACCACATACTTATGTTATTGCTCAAATGGACAATATTACAATCAGATTGGTGGATGTCCTGGACAAATGACAACAACGATTCCTGTTGGGAAATGATTGAAATGTTTGATCAGTTCTTTTCAAAGCTTTTCACTTGAATGTGCAAGAAATAAAGATTAAAAGTCGTTTGTGGGAAATAAACAACCGGTATCAAATTTTATTTGGATCTTAATTGAACAAGTTGAATTTGTGAAGTTAAATGCAAGTAAACCAGAAAGCAAATCAATTTTTTTTAACAAAACAAAGAAGCAAATTTTTGAATTTTTTGAATTTTTGAATTTTTTGTAGCTTTGTTTGATAGGTTTTTTGCTATATACAAGAGAAAAACTTTTGAGAAAAACTTTTTCTAGAAAATTTCTAGAAATGGGGTTTTAAAAATGAAGGAAAAGAGCTAAAAACCTAAAAACGTTCCTGAGAAAATAGTTAGTTGTTGAAAATTGTTGAAAATTGCTGAAAAACGCTAGCAGAGCTACTGTACCTGTAATTTATGACTCTTCAGCAGGATTTTGCGCGTGAACCAGGATAAATGGAAACTGTTTGCTTGTTGAATTTTTCATGGCTTATAAGAAAATGGTCTCAGCTCAAAGTTGAGAATCGATTCGAGGATTTTATAAAATCGGACAAGCTGATTCTCAATCTGCAAAAATTAGCTGCGGACTCAAACGGAAATGCAACGAATCTGGCATAGAAAATTCGCTTAGATTTCGGACTCTTTATGGGGCCGGCACAAGAAAGCTTTCCAACGGATTTTGGGGTCTTTTCAACGGGGTTTTTGAACGGTTTCAGTGGTCTAGCGGATAGTGAACTAGTATACGGAACCTATGAAGTTCTTTGGCTTGGGTTCAAATCCTCCTTTAACCAATTTTCTTGCTTTTTTGAAAATTATATTAAATATTTAAATATTTATGTTTTATTTTACAGCTTCTACATCTTCTAAAGACATAAAGTGCTCATAGAATCTTTTTTCACAGAAGTTCATAGACATTTTCGAATCTTGGCATCATTTTTTCACATCTTCTAGAAAACCTTCTAGCATCTAGCGGATAGCAAGCTAGTCTACGGAACCTATAAAGTCTTTGGCTTAGGTTCACATCCTTCCCTAACCAATCCTTCTTCTTGTTTTGAATAATGTTTATAAAGCCACTGAATTAGGTAAAAATTCCAATTTTGGTCAAATTCAGTGCGTTCTTCAATGGGAATAGTTAAGGCTTCTGTTTTACGCAACTACAGTAACTACAGTAACGCTGTTACAATTTTCAGCAAGTTTACGGTGTAAAAGGGTGTGGGTGTAAAAGAAACGGCTGGTGGGGCCAAGAGATCATCTTTGTCGAAAACTGGAGACTCTTCGCCCCTCAGTCTTGCTGGAGCAGTAGTGTTCCAAGTTGGCCTAGCCACTCTTGAATCAGACTCTAAATCAGACTCTAAATTCCTCAGCAAACTTCTTGAACCACCAAATCTCTCAATCACAGCGAGAGTCTCTTTTCGTATCTTTTGTATCTTCGCCTCATCATTCATTCGCGATTCGCGCCTCTCGCATATCATCTGAAATCAAGATTTACTTTGTCAACATCTACAAATTTGCTTTTTTAATTCATTTGCATCAATCATTTACAAGAAAATCCTATTTTTGACTCACTTACATTGCACTCTGTCAAGAATGGATCCTTTAGACAACTTTCGACGATTGGTCGATCCAGAGGTCTCCGCTCAAGCATCGATTTCATTAATTTTATGAAGTTGAGTACTAAATTGATAAGTTTTTGCTGAATTCAAACAAAACCTACTGCTGATTGCTCCCAAATCTTTCTCAACTCTGCTTCGCCATTCATTAGAGATTTGATCAAAGTTCTTGAGCACAGTCTCAATTCGTTTCAAGACAACTTTCGCTGGTCCGTTTTGGGTAATCTGAAAGTTTGGTTCTTCTCGTAAATCCAATTCTTTTCATTGTGAAAACCTATCAAAACCTAAAGGATATCAAAAGACTTTTTTGGGCCAGCTTCGGGTCAATAAAGTGATGCAATTCTTGAGATCTCATCCTGCTTTTAGATCTAATAAAGGGACGTTTAGAACCTACCGTCGTGACATTTCGAGGCAAAACTTTGGCACAAAGGTAAATCGATTACGAGGATTCCAAATCTGTAATCCGTTCTTGCTGACGGGTCTTGGTGTTCGAGATATAAGCGTGTAAAGTTTTGAGAAATTTTGCCGAACTGCCATCTTGCTCATAAAAGGGCACCATGACGAATGGTAGGAAGAGCAGCGGCGGTCTAGTGGGTAGTGCGCTAGTCTACAAAACGTATGACATTTTTACTCGCGCGTTCAACTCCGCCACCCGCCCTAATTTTTTACTTTTTTTGCAAAATTTTAGAAATCTTTTTTGGAGATCCTAAAATGTTTTCACTTTTTAGCTTTTTTCTCTCGTTTTCTATGTAAAACGGATCTTACTTATCCAATTTTTACAATAGAAAAACAAAGATTGATCTTCAATCAATCAATTGAAACATTGATTGATTGAACAGAGAAAAAGCTCTATCATAAAATGGACAAAACATAATTCCTCATCTGATTGTAGATAAACCAGAAGGACCAGAAGAACTAGAAGAACTAGAAGAACTAGAAGAACTAGAAGAACCAGAAGAACCAGAAGAACTAGAAGAACCAGAAGAACCAGAAGAACTAGAAGAACCAGAAGAACCAAAAGTTGTCCTTTGCCTATTGATGCGCAACTATTCAAATCTCGCAGTCGTCGATTACTCCCAAAAAATTGTAGAAGAAATAAATAAATATAATGATAAAAAGAATAAAGGAAAGTGAAGCGAGAATAAATTGCAAAAAAGTAAAAGATTAGGGCGGGTGGCAGAATTGAACACGCGAGCAAAAGTGTCATGGGGTTTGTAGACTAGCGCACTACCCACTAGGCCACCGCTGCCCTTCCTCCTCTTCGTCATAGTGCTCTTTCATGAGCAAGATGAAAGTTTGGCAAAATTTGTCAAACTTTGCACGCTTATATCTCGAACACCAAGGTCCGTCAGCAAAAACGGATTTCAGATTTGGAATCCTCGTAATCGATTTACCTTTGTGCTAAAGTTTTGCCTCGAAATGTCGGTCGGTTCTGAACGTTCCCTTATAAGACTTTGGTGTATAAGTTCTACAAAACAGCCTAGATCCTCTCAATCACTCTGATCCATTTCCCTCACTTTTTCTGCAATCTCTTCCACACTCCCGGTTGGCATGAAAAGTTTGACTCCAAGAAATTCGATTGCGATTGTCCCAATAGCCCAAATATCAGCACAGCTGCCGACTGGTTTCCCCTCCAAAACCTCGATCGATTTATAGATAAGCGCGTTGAGGTCCTTTGTGTGACAATGGATTTCATCACTAAAGTTTGGATCAATATTGTATCCAAAAAAAAAAACATTTAATTCATAATACTTAATAGATTTGCTCACTTTATCAATCCGAAGTCCGAGATTTTCACGATAAAAGTTCCTTCGCCCTCTTTTATGCTAATGCTTCTGGGAGAGAGGTTCTGAATGCTTCAAATGATGCCTTGACTTTGAAATATATTGTCAAATCTTGTAATGTAATGATATATTGATATATTGATGTTTTGATAATGATAATATATTGCAAATTTACAAAGTTACCAAGCCAAAAACTCCAAACGAATGCAGATAGTCGAGAGCTCGCAGTGGCTGAGTCATAAGCTCACACAGAAGGCGAATGTCCCTTACTGCAAATCCGTGCATACAATCTCGTCGACGCTGGCTTCTAGATTGTAAATTAGCTTGTAAATTAGATTTAACAGTTCCATTATTTTTGATCGAAAGCATATTAATACTTTTTCTACCTTTTTGTGCTAACATTCCTTATTTATAGTTCTAAATTGGTCAACTCTTTGTTACATCCAATGAGTTACCCTTAAAAAGCTACTTTAATCTATTAGGTTGTCCAATTATGAATGCGCGTTTTTACTATTTTGTAAATTTCTCAAGATATCGGACAGATGTATATGAGTGTTATATATCATTCGAAAGCTGAAGATCTCCTCTACATTTTGGAATAAAAAAGTTTTTGAATTCATTCAACTTTTTGGGAAATTGACTGCACAAAGGGTGAGGTCGTTTTTAAAAAAAAAGCTGATTTTAGCTTAGCTATTCCTCAAGTTTTATGGTGTAAAATAACCGCCCAGAAAAGAAAAGATGCTCTGAAATTCTTATATTGAAAAAAAAAAGTTGTATTGATATATCTATTGGCCAAACATCAAACGGTTAACTCAATTTGAGCGGAGCCAAAACTTAATCCAACGGCACCCTTCCATTTTTTGGTCACCTCTTCTTCTGTGCAGTCAATTTGCCCAAAAGCTGAACAAATTCAACAACTTTTTGTATCAAAATGTAGAGGAGATCTTCAGCTTTCGAATAATACTCATATCCTTTTCTTGATTTCGGTATCTTGAGCAATTTACAAAATAGTAAAAAACGCGCATTCATAACCGGACAACCCAATAACTACAGTTAGATGAAAACAAAAAAAATTGCTTTTTTACAGACTAACCAGTGATAAAGTAGACTCAAATTTGATAGTAAGATAGCTTTTTCCGACTTTCCACCGACTTTCATGGATTTTGAAATACTTCAGAAAAGAATAAAAACTCTAAGCCTAACAATAAGATCATAAACGTCTACCTCCGAAAATCAAATCACACACAGTTAGATGAAAACAAAAAAAAATTGCTAACTGTATTAGCTATTTGATCAAAAAGAACTTTGCGACATCTCGCTTAAAAGGCTTCTCTCGCGACGCGAATATGGGCTATTGGCGCACTGGATAAGACGCTCGGATACTCGGAAGCTATTTACTTTTTGCTTGAGTTCGAGGCGAGCTGGGGTACTTCCCTTGTAAGCCCAAGCCTTCCCTTGTAAGCCTAAGCCTTCCCTTGTAAACCTATAAACTTCTACTTTTAAATCAAAATACACCTAAAGCAGCTAAGCTATTTGATCAAAATTATGCTAAACTTGTTCATCACAAAGCTGACTCATAGTATTTCTCCAAAGGGTCCATCCGCTCGCTAATCCAGCAGTAATGAGTGAACTTTGTCGGATCATCAGTTGATGGCTCCCCGTAATCTTTATAGAATGTAATGATCTAAACATTTTTCTATAAAAATATTTAAAAAAAATTACATTTGAGTGTTTATAAGTCTGTGAAAGATGTAGCTCCTTCAGAAATCTAGCGTCTAGCTCCGTTGCCGCAGTTGGTGGATCGATTCGAACACTGAAAGTTGAGAGTTGGTTCTGGAAGTTTGCACAAAAAGGAATTTAAGATAAGGTTGAACTGTTAAACTCTATCAAGATATCAATATAATCAAGAGAATTTAAGAATTCACTTGTTAAGCATACCGTTTAAGAGTGACTCGCGCAATTGTCTCGGCGACCAATTGCAACCCACTGAGTGTACTGTAATTACAAAATTGTTTACCAAATTTGATTTTCTTTGCCTACTAGAAGCTTTTAACAACAGCTTTTTTTTGTAAGTAGCTAATTTTCTTTGTTTTGTTTGATATTGACTTACAAGATTGTCCCAAAGTCACCACGGGAAAGCAAATTGAAATCTGTGTCAGCAAGTTCCTCTTCCTGAAGTCAAACGCTTTGGACAGTTCATTAAAAGCAAAGCAAGTGCTATTTAAATACGATTATGACGCTTATTTTAGTTCAAACAATTTATGGATACTGTAGAAAGGTGAATTTTCTTCAATGGCTTTCAGTAGCCTTTCCTTTCTTCTTTCATTTAAGTAAAAACACGGTTAAGTTATAATAGTTACTGTTTTTTAAGCATATATTTTAGAAAACACTGTAAACATAAAATATTGTTTGATTCTGATCATATTACCGGTAAAAATTGCACTGGAATTTGTATCTCATCCATTGCAGTAGGCTGAAAAGTCTTAAAGTCGAATGCAGGTTGAATTGAACCGCGCAGACGCAGACCCTAATTATAAGATATATCAAACAGAAAGTCCGGTCAATACCTTAACATGATCGCCGGTTTGATGGTGACGAAGTGAAGCGTTTTCACTGGCTTCACTTGTAGAAGGTGTTTGCTCTGTTAGCTAAAATGCAACATAATATTATAAAACGTTCAAGACATGTTGATTGAAAAATAGTCATTGACTGTCTTTTCAATAAGTTTCAAAGCTGCTTACTAATTTCTTGGGGATTCCTTCCAAAGTCTCCATTTCTTGATGATCAATACTCAGCAACTGTGTTAAAGCTAAAAATGTCTTTCCTCTAATACTAGACTAAGATGTTACCTAATTTAACCGTTGGTGTCACTTTCCTGATTTCTGGAGTAGACACCGTTTGATTATCATGCACGTAACTTTTCAAGCACAATTCACATAGATTTTCACCATTCTTCAATTTAAGCCATTCTGTGTGTTGCTGAAATTGATTTATTGTTATTTTTAAAGTTTCAGTTCGATTACCAAGCCTTGTTATTTTGCTAGAAAAACAACGCACTTTTCGCAAACCTTTCGTTGTCAACAAAGCGGCAAAAACTGGAGTCCGATCTTTTGCTTCCAATTGAGTTCCACTAAAAATACGTTATTCAAATCTAATTGTTAGCCCACCTCTCAATTAACTTTTGAAGTTTCTCAAAAAGACTTGGCTCCTTAAGTGGTATATCTTTAATGTGGGAAAATTTCGCTGCGAAAGGGCGGTGTTCCAGCTCCACATCATCAAAATGGGCTTCACTAAAAATAAAGCTTTTCTTCTTTTTCGATTCAGAAACCTTTTCTCAACAATTTCCCAAATTAAAACAGCAGCACTGTAGACATCGCTAGCACTTGTTATCTAAAATATTAATTTGTTTAGTGATTGGATTCTGAATAAAACTGGATAATTTTTCGGCTCTCCTTCTCGTCTAGAGTTGCCAAAACCAGCGAGTTTAAGACCAAAGCTTCCAGTCGCCAAAGTGCTAAAATTAAGATTCGAAGTATACTTTGAAAGGACGCGCTTTCCCTGTCGTTTTGATTTAGATTAAATACTTTTGGTTTCTCATGATTCCCAAATATTGTTGAAAAATTAAAGCCTACTATTAGAAAAATAAAACAAAAAATAATAAATTTTGATAGAAACAAACTTTTTATGGTTGATATTTGCATGTACAATGTCACGTTCAGAAAGATAGCAAATCGCTCGGAATAGTTGTTCGGCCCACCATAAAATAGTTCGTAACGAATATTCAAATTCTTGTTGAAAGATGACTAAAAACAACGAGAAGTCTTTTTTCTCACATACAGGTTTCGTAAGTACTAGATTACTTATTTTACGCTTGCTTCATGAATGTTAAAAAAAAGCACTTAAATCTACCGTAATCGCCATTTGACCAGTTCAATTTTTGTATCATCAACTGATCCTCATGGTTTCTCATCAATGTTATCAAGTTAAGAAGCTGATCGACAGAAAGCTGGTGGTTTGATTACAACAGTTTTCGAAAGCCTTTTCAAAGTGCAATAATCAAAAGAGAACCACGAATCAGTAATACCGTTTAATTAAGTCACTTGGTCACAAGAAAAAAGGATCACTTTTGGATATTGGCCCTCTTTCACAATACTCCATTACAATCCCAAGATTCGGCGTCATCACAGTGCCCAAAAATGAAACAATGTTTGGATGGACAAGCTTGCTCAAAGTCTCGGTTTCGTTTTTGAAAATACCATAGTAGTAATCGTCCTTGATAAGATAAAATTTCACAACACGATGGCTAAAATTGAAAAAGTTTTTACAAATCTACGAAAAACTTACGTGTCTTTGTCTAAAACAATGTGCTTTTTGGTGGTGAAATACAAGTCTTTTTCGGCTGCCCAATCCATCCTTTGAGAAAAATGTCAGCTTTAGTATCTATAGCTGAAAATTAGCACTAGAAATGACAAGGAAAAGAAAAATTTTGAGCGAAGAAATTTCAGGTTTGGCAACCGTAGTTGGATTGCCAATTAGATAAGAAATCTCGATGGGCCCATGCAGTCATGGGAAAACTGCATGGGCGCTTTTTCGGCTTCAACAAAATTGATTGATACGAGAGTGCGAGCAGAAAAGAGAGGCTGATACGAACAGTTCTACACTTTCTTTCCTCATAAAAGGTTTTGTTTCATTGCATTAATGTTTTCAAACAAAATCTTTACTGCAGTGCTTTTAAAGTTATTTCAAACTTTTCTCTACGGTCATATTTATTTAGTAAGCAACGAAAAAGTGTGTTACTAGTGGGAACGTTGAACAATTAAACTCCTTGTTGTCTTTCTCCCAATCCTCTGTTAATTTTTTGCCTAATAACTATTGTTTACGACTTCGACCCTCTCAATTTTCAGTGTGAATATCCTTTCAAGGTCTTAATTTTAAGAGAAGAAGCAGCTGTCCCAAAACATAAATGCCCAACCCTCGTAAGCGACATACAACGTTCCAAATCTGTTAAATATTTTCTAGAAAGTCAGCAATCAGTCGGAGGGAGTTTCGGTGTGCACGTCAACACTCTACAAATAATAAGAGAGTCGGTTCATTTTTTTCAACACTCCACAAGAAATCATTCTTAGTAATCAAGTGGACAGATACGAGATTGTGCCCGGGAAAGATCCAAAATTTTCTGATGGAATATTGGAGACACCAAATTGTATCGTTAGTTGTAAAAGAGTCCAGGGTACAATCAACAAACATGGTGGTATGTAAATCAAATATTTCTGAAAAATCAATTTTCAAAAGCATATTCTTTGAAGTGGAAAAAATTACTTGGAAGCGGGGGAAACGGAGAGATTTGGGAAGTTGAGTTTACTAGTCAAAGGTTTGTCATTTGCATCTACTATATTATAATTTGAAATTTTTTTTGTCGGTTTGTGTGTCTGTTATTACGATTTCACTTCACCAGTTGTGTTTTGCAGAGAGTAAAGCATCGAACTAGGGGTGACCACGGTGAGGAAGAGAGTGATCAGATTTTAGGAGTCTTTGTTTATTTAAATAGCTTACTAGGGGTCGTTGTTTCTTTACCACCGAGTTTTGAAGTGAGACCTAGCCTATTTTGTAGCAAATTTTTCGCTGATTTCGAATATCCAGGTCGTTTGTGTGTAATTGCTTTTCAAATTTTCGTTTTAAATCCGTTTAAAGTTTGTGTGCAAAAAAAGCAGTTTTTGAGTGGATTACGCTTTTTATCTGACCGCGCGAGTATCAAGCGATCTTGCGTTCCTCGAAGGTATATCGTCGTGGCCAAGTGGTTCGTGCGCTGGGCTCTCACTCGCTGCGCCGCGCTGTCTGGCCCTGGTTCGTGGACTTGGGTTCAACTTTTGCTTTTTGTAAAAGAAATTCTTGTTAAAGTCATAAATGTAAAACCTTGCAAACCGCCACATTCATGTAAACACTAATTTATGCAATTTTATACAGTTTAAGTTTGGACAATTTTATTTCATAACCTTCTGTGATAGTTTCAGCGATTGCCACAATAATGTGGATGAATTTGAAACATATATAAAGTTTAAAACAAAGTGATAACAGTAATAAAAGTTTTGGAAATTTTTTTAAAAAGGTTTTACCCAAATCCGGGCTCGAACCGGAGCCAAAAGTTGAGAGCCTAGCACACTTATCATTTGGCGACGATGGCATTGCTTCGACAAACGCAAGATCGCTTGATATAGATAAATAGCGCAACACTCAAAAACTGTTTTTTTTTACACACAAACGATCTGGATATTCGGAATTAGGGAAAAATTTGCTACAAAATACGCTAGGTCCCACTTCGAAACTCGATAATAAATAAACAACGATCCCTAGTTAGAAAAGTGTCAAAA
This sequence comes from Mesorhabditis belari, assembly GCA_958450365.1. Taxonomy (NCBI): domain Eukaryota; kingdom Metazoa; phylum Nematoda; class Chromadorea; order Rhabditida; family Rhabditidae; genus Mesorhabditis; species Mesorhabditis belari. The sequence goes on along the minus strand of CAUEEP010000750.1, from coordinate 729,276 downwards.
ACATGTCGGTTTTGTCTAATAAAAGTTATTGAAGAAAGTGCCTTGTATTATAGTTTAACTTATAGAGAATTTTTTTTCTCCATCGAATGGTACCAAATTTGTAAAAAATATTGATTCTGCGTTAAGCGAGTCCAAAAGATCAAACTCGAAAGCCTTCTTTGGTCAATTGCTCTAGCTTGAGACATTCCGTGAAGTTTTCCGCGATAGGCCGCAACAATTTTGTCCTATTCTCGAGTCAACGATCGCTTCTGGGCCTCCAAACTTTTGTGTGATTCTTTCTGCACAATAAAAAAAGCTATGCTGAACAAAGTGCCATGTATTATAGTTTAACTTATAGAGAATTTTTCCTCCATCGAATGGTACCAAATTTGTAAAAAAAAATTGATTCTGAGTGATTTTATGCAATTAGTTCGGATGCGGACGTAACATATGCACTGATGGTAAACTCGTGCTAACACTTTTCAGCAGCTCTGTTGAATATGCCGCAAAGAACACAAAAACTCTAAGAGATATATGCCTACAAAATATTGCTTTGGACGAACTACGCTACGAATGTGAAATACTAAAAAAACTCGATCATGCAAATATTGTGAAATATATGGGCTTCGCCGAATTCCAACACGATCAAATCTCGAAAAAGTTTGTTTTGCTGTTGGAGAAATGTGATGGTGGCGACTTACTAACTAGTGAGTTTGTTTAAAAGTAAAAGCTGCTTGTGCAATGTTACGAAAACGTTCAAGACATTTAGTGATCAATGACAGACACAAGATCTATTCCATGTATACAGTCGTTTATTGGGCAGAACAGTTGTTTTCGGCGCTTGAATATTTACGGACGCGAAATCTCATTCATCGGGATATTAAAGCAGAGAAGTGAGTTGAAAAGTAGATCAACTATACGTACTTTAAGCTCAAACTAAAAGTAATAGTAGTAAAAATTGAAATTTAAGCGTTCTTCTATCTATAAAGCCAAATCAGCCAAATTTATCGCCAAATAAAATCGAATATGATGTGAAACTTTGCGATTTTGCCTTTACAATTCATCGCGAAAACACTACTTTTTTTTTGATGGAAACTTGGGAGGAATCTCCTAAAGGAACATATGCTTCAATGAGCCCTGAAGTGTACAATTGTATGGTAAGAAAAAGAATATATATGTCGTAGCTTACGAAATTCAGCCGCTAACGAATGAGGGTATTTCCGGGCATCCAATCAAAAAGTCACCCACATAAAAAATGTTCATAATACATATATTTTATAATAAATTTTTGAAATTAGCTTATTTGGTTCAGTAGAAAATTTTTTTTGAGCCTCCAAAGTTTAGGTTCAAAAATGCCCTAAAATGGCTATAAAAAATTTTCTACTCAGCCAAAAAACTTGCCTAATAGCTCATTTTGTAGCCAATTTGATGTAGTTTCTTAAAGTAAAGCTACATTAAGCATTTGTTTTTCAAAGCTAGGAGAAAGAGGGCGAGGAACGACTTCAATTGAACTCGGTCGCTGTTTTCACATTTGAATTTGTTCCTCGCCCTGAATTTGTTCCTCGCCCTCTTTCTCCTACTTTCAACGAAAAATTGTTTTAGATGGCTTTACTTTAAGAAACTACATCAAATTGGCTACAAAATGAGCTATTAGGCAAGTTTTTTAGAAAGTAGAAAGAGTAGAAAATTTTTTATAGCTATTTTAGGGCATTTTTGAACCTAAACTTTGGAGGCTCAAAAAAAATTTTCCACTGAACCAAATGAGCTAATTTCAAAAATTTATTATAAAATATATGTATTATGAACATTTTTTATGTGGGTGACTTTTTGATTGGATGCCCGGAAATACCCTCATTCGTTAGCGGCTGAATTTCGTAAGCGGCTACGACATATATATTATCGAATATCAATGTAAATAGGTCTGTCACCGTAGCGACATTTTCTGCCTTGGTCTCGTCTTGTGGTTTTTGATTGAAAGAAGGTTAGACATTTGCTCTATGAACAATTTGTTCATTATGTTTATAGTCTTATGTCCAAGACTTTCTATAGCGCTTTCTAGAAAATTCTATTCCTGCCCATCCGAATGGAAAACCTATCAAACAGCAAAAGAGCAAGAACCATCATTCGTCAATTGCCGAGACGATTTACGAGATATCATTTATAAGTTAAACTGAAAAAGGGTTCAAGTTTTCAAAGAGTGAATTTAGTTGCACTAGGAAAAAGTTTGACAATCGGGCTCAGGATGCAGAAGGAGTGCGACGGCTGTTGGAAACAATATTACAGGTGTGCTCTTAACGTTTAGCGTCAATAATCTGAACAACCGCTTTCTGATCATAATAGCAAAGAATTTTCAATTACAGGTTAACAATAAATAACCAGTGCTTATGTTTTGAGCATTTCTAAAATATTAGGGGTTTGCAAAAGAAACTGTGTATTATACGCAACGTTCAAACACCTGGAAAATTAATAATAAAAGACTTTATTCCAAAAGGTACTCGCCAAAATTATCAACTATATTTTCCCATTTTTTACGTAGACTTCGGATGCCTGATTCGAAAGATTCCGGATCTTGTGACGCGAAATAGTCTTGCACCCAAATTTCGACTTCTTGGTAATTGTTAAACTGTTGATTTACAAGGGAGTGTTGCATAGATCGGAACAAGTGGTAATCTGAAGGGGCGATATCAGGGGAATATGGCGGATGAGGCAGAAGATTCCAGCCTAATTCTTCTATCGTGTTTTGAGCCAAATTCGACGTATGTACCCGGGCGTTGTCAGCAAGCAAATTGATTGTCTTTGGATTAACGCCTCTTTCTCTTAGAATTTCATCAACTTTCTTTAACTGCTCGGTGTAGCTTTGAGAAGTTATAGTTTTTGAGGATTTTTGTAATTCAAAGTAGACGATTCCTTTCATATTCCAAAAGACCGACAGCATAACTTTCTTGCCGTGAAGATCTGGACGTGGTGTCGGAACTGGAGTTTCTCCTTTGCTCAGCCATTGTCTTTTGCGGGTTGTATTATTGAAATATATCCACTTTTCGTCCATTGTCAAGATGTTTTCAAAAAAAGCACTGCTCGTAGCCTTTTCCAATAAAATCCGAGACAATAAAACTCGATTGGCTTTGTTTTCAGGGGACAATTCATGTGGGACCCATTGGCCACAACGATTCCTTTTTCCAATAAGCGCAAGGTGTCGAGAAATTGTGCTCGAATCACATTTAACCATTCCTGACAACTTCTTTCACTCAAAACGTTTTCTCCAAATGCTTCACAAAGATTCCGGTGCGACTCCAATGCTGATTTCATCATTTTAAAGTCATAGAGAAGGCAAGCCCGCAAAACGAATTTTTGATCCGTCATCTTCGACAACTAAAATTATTTATAATTCAATGGTCAAACAAATGTGAAAATCAGTAAAATAAATAAGCGTTATCAACACAATAGAATAAAATTTAAACTGGGTTAGAGCACTTTCAAAAATATTGTTCCGGAAAGTCATGATATTGTTCCGGAAAGTTTCTTTTGCAAACCCCTAATACAATCAAACCTCTCTGGTTTGATCCGATGGGTGTCGTTATAGAGAATAACGACACCCCTCGGGACCAGGACCAGACTGGCGTTATAGAGAGATGTCGTTATAGAGAAACAAAAAAAGTTAGGTTTTCAACCGATAACGTTATGTAGAGGTTTTTAAAGTATGTTATTGAAAAAGTTTCACAATCAAAACAAACAAGACAAAAAAGAAACAAACAAGTTAACAATTCTTAAAGTTTTGAGAAAAAAAATCGGCTAATTTGTCTTTTTACTGCTAACAACAGAATGTTTATAAAAAAGTTATCAATGCTTTTTTAAAGCTTGTAGAACTTCTTTGTTCGAATCCTTTCTTGCATAATTTTGAAACATTTGAAAATGTTGATAGGCCTGAATCCGTGAAATTGGCTCTTTCACTTCAAGTACTTCGTCGATGTCGCTTTTCGAAGACATTTCAGAACGAGCAATAACTTTGTTAGCGGCTGTAATTTCTTCCAATGTTCTTATGCTTGATGTGACAAGGTTTTCATCAACCCAGCGAAATCCATGGCATTCATAGAATCACCAATGCCGTCAGTGATGGTCAACTTCTTCCAGAAAACCTTCAAAAATCGTTTCATATCTTCATCATTATTGTTGTTGCTGTCATCATCATTTTTTTAAAAACCTGCCTTGCGGAAACAATGTGCCAATGTCTCAGCTTTCACTTCGGTCCATGATTGCTCAAGCAGCTGAAGCGCGTCCAAAAGATCAAACTCGAAAGCCTTCTTTGATCAATTGCTGTAATTCGGTGCTAAGCCTAAGTATTTTAGCATACTCAGGCAAAACTATAAAAAAAACCACTTTTAACAAAAGTTTCTGACAAAATCCCGTTTTGTAAAGCTAAAAGTATAGTAGGTTAAGTGCATTTTAGCAAAAAAATCTTTAAAAAGTCACGTTTTGGAAAAAAGGGTCGTTATATATGTCGTAGCCGATGGAGGATTTCAGCCGAAGAAGTCTCAAACTTCTTCGGCTAGCCGATGAAGTCTCAAAAATGAAATCTTGGGTTATGTATTGACTCAAGTCAATACCACAAACTCAAGCTCTTTAAAAGGCGCTTAAAAGCTAAAAGCTCATTCTAAAGAGTGCGCATTTTATCATACTGTAACCAAAGGCTATAAAAGGGCCTTTTTCGTCATTTTCTATCTGATTCGTGATTTATTTGAAATAGAGTTGTTTGTTTTTGTAAGTCAATTTGACTCCTTTGTTGGATCATCGATAAAACTTTTTTACCACTAATCTGTTTATAATCGAACATAACCCCTTATTTCATTCCTATTTTTTCTTGTTGTTACTGTGCATTTTTTTGTTTACGCTACACTAATTTTTGTCTTTTAGGAATGGAGAAAGAATTCGACTTGCAGTTTTCTCACTTTCAATCAAATCAAAAGCGAAGTTTGATTCTTTCAAGCGAGAAATACGCGGAAATCGTCACCGTTCTCCAACAATTGCGGAATGAAGACTTCAAACCATCGAAAAAAACACAAAAACTTGTAGTGCGATTCTCTCTTCGATACGAATTGAATCAAGAGGTACTTTACAATCATGGGATCTGTGGCGAATAGCCACTAAAAGTTATCCAACTCTGACAGCCTAAAAATTGGAAAAGTATTGAGGAAATCGGTGCGCCTCCATTCTATTTCGCGCCCCAAATCATTTATGGTTTTGTAGCTTGTTAGCTGAGTATCTTGTGTTAAAGTCTATATAAGGCAACTGTTGTTCATTTTGTTTTTGTTATCTTTCATTTTTTCTTTTTGCTTTCCTCTGATCGTGTGAAAGTTGTGTCCTAATTAGGACGAAATTGTTTCTGTTTTTATCATCGCTTTTAATTCAATTATCGATCTTGTGTGAAAATTGCTCAAGTGAGAGCCCAAAGATTTCGAGTCAGTCGGCTATTGAATAAAGTGTTTTAGTGCAAGTGAGATCAGATATCTCGAAACAAGAAATGACGTGTCTTGAGTGAAGAGTACCAAGCACGCAAAGAATATTTCTTTACAGGATCAAAGGCGATTTGGACAAACCCAAGAAAGTCGTCAAGAAAGAGGAGCTCTTTGGCCTGTTAACGACCACTCACCAACGACTTGGGCACGCCGGAAGAGATATAATGTGGCAAGGACTACGAGACTATCGTGGGATCTCAAAAGAAGTGATCGAAATTTTTGTCCAGTTGTGCCCAGAATGCGAGCTCAAATACTGATATAACTTGGGCACGCCAATTGTTATAAAGGATTTCAACGAGTGTTGCCAGGTGGATTTAATCGATCTTCAATCTGTTCCCGAGCCGCCGAAGGATCACAATCGCTGACTGGGACTCAAGGTAAACTTTTAAATAGCCCTGTTTTAAGTTTCTTTCAGGTCATAAGCATTGCAACGGCACGAATGGATGTGCGAACGGGCGATACGCCTGCTGGAAAGCCAACCTGCAATGCAACAGCCGATGCCACAAGAGCAACACCTGCAAGAATAAGTTAATTTCAGTTTGTTTTGGTATGTTAATGTTTGTTTTTATCAATGTTAATTTACTCAAAAAAAATTTGAAATTTAAAGCCTCAAAATGCAAAAAAACATTCAGAGGTGATGAATGCAAAAATAGATCAAAACTAGTAATATTTGCAACTTTGCATAGAGCAAGTGTAACTCAAGATTTAATTTTTGAGAACCTGAAACTTCATCGGCTAGCCGAAGAAGTCTGAGACTTCATCGGCTAGCCGAAGAAGTCTGAGACTTCTTCGGCTGAAATCCTTCATCGGTTACGACATATAGAAGTTGTCATTATAAGAGTGTCCTTATATAAACGTTTTTTCTTAATATTTTGTGTGGTGCCCAACTCAATTTAAAAAAATGTCATTATATAGAGGGTGGCGTTATGCAGATATGTCGTTATAGAGAGGTTTGACCGTACAAACAATTTTATTCAAAAACTTCAAAAGAAATAACGATTTTAAACATCTCATTAAACAAAATCAACAATCGTTTTCGAAATTTCCATCATTTGCCTTTGATGCAGAGCTTGAGACGTTCCGTGGAGTTCTCCGCGATAGGCCGCAACAATTTTGTCCCACTCTCGAGTCAACGATCGCTTCTGGGCCTCCAAGCTTTTGTGATATTCTGCACAGGCCCTTGACTTCAAAATTGACTATAGGTTGCAATCCAATGGATTGAGATCACAGGAGTAAGGAGCCTATTCTTGAGCCGAGATGAAGTCCGGGAAATTGGCTTTGTACCAATCCTGCATGGTTTTTGCTCGGTGAGAGGGCGCCGAATTCTGCTGAAAGGTCCAAAACTGGTTTCTGAAGGGTTTTTGGGACCAGAGAAGCACTATGTCTTCGAGAATCTCTTTTTGATAAACATCTTTGTTGATTTTCACCCTCAAATCGATGAAAATGAAGGGTGTTTTTACCCGTGGCACAAATCCCGACCCAAACCATTACGGACTTTGAGTTTTGACGATGCTGAACGATCAAAGAATTGCCTGGAGAGCTTATCGACTAAATCCAATTGTTTTGCCGGTTTTTGCTCAACAGGGATGAGCTTCCCATCCGAGAACGGAATTTGCTCCCAATTCGGAGTTGCGGCACGCTTGATCCGCCCACGGCATCTCTCTAGTCGGATTCGTTTGTTGTCATCGGTAAGCAATTGTTCTTGTTTGAGCTTATATGGGTGAAGGTTAAGATTTTTAGCAATCTTTCGGATTGTTTCACGATTCACTTCGGTGTCTGTAGCAACCTTCCTTATCGAGATCCTCGAATTTCGATCGATTCTCTTCTTGATGATTTTTCGGACCCTCAAAGTGTTGTCGTTTTCTTCCTTTTTCTGGACGATCTCGGTCATGACCAAAAATTTTGATCTTTTGCTTGAATCTAGCAAGGTTGATTTTATCCTCCATTGTTTACTGTGTCGACCCAGCAAAAAACTCATCTTTGTGTAAAGCTTTTCGCTTTTTTGTGCACTCACAGCACTCTTATCATAAATTGAGAATTTGAGCATTGAGCCGAACAAAAAATTCTCCTGTAATTGCACAAAGCAGGGACTAAGAATAAATGATCTTGATAGACTCTGATTTATATATGATTCTTTATTCAAGACAAAGTTCCAGGACACAACCAAATGCTCAGAAGATAATTTGCAGATAAGAAAATAAGAAGCATGAAGTATGATGATCAGAAATTCATGACAAGCAGATGAATGAGAATTAACTTGAACAAGATAGCAAATGTTTAAGATCTAAACTATCGGATTCTTAAAGTGAATAGCATTATGAATGGCTCTAATTTTGCTCGGTAGAGTTCCAGAGTCTCGTAGTTCTAACGGGGAAAGGAACTTATTGGAGTTGTTTAGCGACTGCAGAACGAAAGGGTTTCTTGACTTAGGCCTATTGATGCGTTTGAAAGATTGTTTAAAGTTTCCAAGTTGTTTAAAGGATCCAGGTTGAATACAGCTCAAGCATTTGAAACATTCAATTACCATTTCCAAAATCATTTCCAAAAATCATATTCTGAACCTTGACATAACGAACTTAATCCATGAAAGAAACAGATGAAACTCTATAAAAAAGTATTATATTTAGCATTTTGTATGTTTTTTGAATCTATGGGGATTTAATTTTTTGTTTTCTCGGATATCGGTCCGTCTTGCTTAACGTGGTAACTTGAAAAAGAAGTTTGAAATTAACTTTTATCGCTTTTGTTTTAGAACCGTCGCTTTGTCTTTCTTGCAGCTTTTAATCCCGTTTTTTCTTTGACAAAGTTCAGTCTTCTTTTGGGGTTTTATCGCGGAGATAAGAGTGCTTCTATGGGGCAAATACCGTGGTATTCTCGAAGTTCACCCGACACGGCTTATCTTGACAATAAACTTTTGCAAAACTTTTCACAAAAAATGAATGAAAAAGTGCTTTTTATAAACAAGGGATTGCGAAAAACTTATTTTATATAAACGGTTGAACGAAGATAATGCTCAGTGAGTTGCCCTTGTAAGCGTGGAATCAAAAAATGAAGCATTAGCAGCTAATAAACTGTGAACACAAAATTTCCATTCCAAAAAAGAAACTATCATTAACAGAGACGCGTTTGTCGTTTCTGTTGATGATAAATGGGAGTCAAGAAGTGTGAAATCTAACGAGTAAGGTGCTTCATAGATTGTCTTTACTAATGTGGGCTCCTCTTGATAAAAAATGTTACCAAGATAAAGCTTGGTTTCTTCTTGTAGCGACACATGAATTCCTTGCCTTGTATTGACAATCACTTATTTAACATGTTAATCATGTCTGAGTCTAGAAACTAAACTTTTGTAGTTTATGATCTCTGCAAAAGAATGCTCTATTGTTAAGTTGAGAGCTGAGAAGAAATTTGCTGAAACGAAATTCCTTTCCCAAGAATCGCTAGATAGGCGTTGTTGTGTGCCAATTAACGCGGCATTGTGGGTTCTTTTTTGCTGATTGTCTTATCTAGGCAATAAACTCTTGCCAAGCTTCTCAAGCCGTTGATCGGCAAAAAAATGGGAACGAGAATCGTTTTATTATATTTCAAAATGTTGCTGAGGGACCGATAAATGTGAAAAAAATAGGCTCAAGTTTAAAAATCCAGCATTTAAAAGGTTGGGTAACAAATTTAAAAAATAAACCACAAAACCCAAACCCCCAACCCCCCACAAAAAACCACACCCCCCCCCCACAAAACAACCACAAAAAACAAAAAAAAAAAAAAAAAAAAAAAAAAAAAAAAAAAAAAAAACCCCTTTCAATTATCCTTTTCTTCCTTCCCCCCCCCCCCCAACCCAAACACAAAATAAATAAAAAAAAAAAAAAAAAAAAAAAAAAACAAAAAAAAAATTTTTTATAAAATTTTTTTATTTTTTTTCCCCACTTCCCCCCCCCCCCCCCCCACATTTCCCCTCAAAAAATATTTTTTTTTAATTTTTATTTTTAACTTCCTCACAAAAAAAAAAAAATAAAAATAAAAATTTAAAAAAAAAAAAAAAAAAAAAAAAAAAAATAAACAAAAACTTTCCTTTTTTTTTTTTTTTTTTTAAGGCTTTTTACCATCCTTTTATAACCCCCCCAAAACCCCCCACCATTTTTCCCCCTCCCCCTCTCCTTTACCCTTCATTTTTTCTTTTATATATTTATTTTAATATTTAACCAAAAAATTAAAATTAATTTTTAAATATAAATATATTTTAAAAAAAATAAAATAAAATAAATAAAAAATAAATTTAATAAAAAAAATTTAATTTTGAATTTTTTTTTTCTTTTTTTCTTTTTTTTTTTTGTTGGGGGGGGGCCAAAAATTTTTTAAAATTTTTTAATATTTTTTTATTTTTTAAAAAAATAAAAAAAAAAAAAATTCCGGGAGAAATTTTTTTTTTTTTTCCGGTTTTTTTTTTTTTCCAAAAAAAAAAGCTTCCCCACCGAAAAAAAAATTTTCTCTTAATCGGAGTCGCGGAGTTGGTCAGCCCACGGCATCTCTCTAGTAGGATTCGTTTGTTGTCATTGGTCAGCAATTGTTCTTGTTTGAGCTTATATGGGTGAAGGTTAAGATTTTTTAGCAATCTTTCGGATTGTTTCACGATTCACTCCGGTGTCATATGTAGCAACGATTCACCTTCCTTATCGAGATCCTCGAATTTCGATCGATTCTCTTCTTGATGATTTTTCGGACCCTCAAAGTGTCGTCTGTCCGTTTTCTTCCTCTTTCTGGACGATCTCCGTCACGACCAAAAATTTTGATCTTTTGTTTGAATCTAGCACGGTTGATTTTGGCTCATCAAGCAATTGAACGATCTCCACCGGTCGTTTTCCTTGTCAATGCAACGCAAGAAGCGCACTTCGTTTGTCCAACGTCCTAAAAAGGAACGTTAGATTCAAACGACTACAGCCAAAATATAAAATATTAAAAAAAGAATCACAGCAAAGAAGAAAAATAACATTTTAAGTGACAAAACGAGTTACAAAGGGGATATGAGTCGCTAGAAAAAAAAGACGGGTTATTTATTGTCACCCTGTAAAAAAAAATGATCGTTTTCAGGATTACCAAAATGGCACAGCCAGGGCCTTGGGCTTAGAGTTGGCTGTGGAAACAGATTTAAACGAAGAGCGAAAGATTCGACCACTCGGATTCGATGATACCAAGCAACGAAAAGAATGTGCTTCGGTGAGTGATAAATTCATCTATCCATTTCATCTCATTTCAGAGTTGTGTGATGTTGAACAAAGCCCTTTCATCATTATCAAAAATCGGTGAAACAACTGATCATGAGCCCTCGGATCGTCATCGAAAACTTTTCCTAGAAAAATTTGATGATGTGCAGCAGGCGAGTTTGGACGCTAAGGCAATTTACGCCGGACAATCGGCTATTTTTTCTAAACGCTATAAGGAGATCGATCCTGAATTCAGCAAAAGCGAAAAGATTAGAAGCGATCGGATTGACTTGAGCTTTAAACAGATCCTAATTGCCGATTTCAAACACCAGGCCGATGTTTTCAAATCAACATTCGATGTGCTTATTGAGACGGTGAACATTCCTGCAACCGAGGTAGACTTACCAGAAAAACTCTCACCTTTCGAGCATTTCAATCACGGATGCTGGGATCTTTTAGAGCTTTTGGGTGGAAAACTAAAGGCTATTGAGATTATTAAAAGTGCTTGTTATAATTTGTCTTTCCGCTTTTGCTTTTACAAACTTAAAAGCTTTGATGGTAAACCGACACACGATCACTTCTACTTATTACATAAAAGTTCAAGGGGTGGATTGTTTATGCGAAAAGTCTCAACTCAACGAACACTACATTTTATCGCTGGAAGCTGGAAAAACGAAAAGTTTTGCATGGACTCAAGAGAAATCTCGCCAAGTCTCAATTCATCTGCAGAAGTGTCTCCTATTGATATGACTGAATGGATTAAACAAGAAATGATCAAGCTAAATGGTTATGCTAAACATTACCACGAGGGCTTTTTTCCAAACTTCTTCACTTTTCAGCTTAGTGATTATGTCTTTCAATTGCAAATTCCTCCAAGGCACTCGTCAACTTGTAAGAATCCTGATGATCTCATTCTTAAAGCTGGTTTCCCAGGTGAAGTTGATAATGACTACAGAATTGGCAACTGTAAATGCACAAATGATGACGAGATCGGCGTACATCAAAACTTACACAAAGATTTGCAAAGTGATCTTTCTGGTGAATCGAAAAGGAGTCAAGATTTTTGAAAAGAAACACTCCACAAACGGGTTCAGCATCGACTTTCAAAGTTGTGCCGAATCGAGACAGGAGATCGTCGCAGATTGGAAATTTTACGTTCACCGTGATGAGCAGAAGATAGCTCTGAATCACCCTAAATATTTCCCAGCAGATCATAAGATCGATATCCTGCTTGTCGATCAAATGTATAATTTGTCAAGAAGGAATCCGATTGCCGAAGACTCTACTCGAAATGAGCAGATTTCAATTGACATTTTTGAGATTTTTAACTTTAAAGAACCAGCCGCTAAAAAGAGAAACATGTTTTTTTCGGAAATATAACCATTCAAAATTGATTTCTACCAAAATAATTTTATTGATTATTGAGCTTTTAGAGAGATTGTAGGTATCGATGCTCTAGTTTTTGAGTTTTGTTTGAATCTACTGTATTAATATTTAATTCGTTTAGCCGAAATTTCTATACTCAATGAGATTCATGTTTTTGGTAAATAAAATTCTTTGAATTACAAAAGTTGAAAAATTGCACACAAATCTACTCACAGATTTTATTGTTAATGTTTGTGTCACTCCAATTACCCTAAAGTCGCGAGTATAAGTTCATCCGAGTATAAGTTCTGAATTTACATTTAAAGGGCATTTAAAGGGATGGAAAACTTTCTTCTTTCTTTAATTTTTATTGTTTTTTGTTTTTTTTTTTTTTATTGTTTTTTTTGTTTTTGTTTTTATTTTTTATTGTTTTTTTTTATTTTTTATTTTACTAACGTTTTTTCATTTTAGATACGATGAGGAGAAAGTCGTACACCGCCGAAACGAAGCTCGAAGCGGTCAAATTTGCGAGGAAATTTGGAACGAACGCGGCTGCGATCGAATTTGAAGTCGCCGAACAGATGATTAACCGCTGGAAACAAGCTGAGCCGGCACTGATGACTTCACCCAAAAAATAATCGAGCTTTCCGAGGATTGAGGGCAAAATGGCCGGATGTGGAGAAAGATCTGAAGGCATGGGTTCTGGAGAGGCGATCAAAACAACGAGCTGTAAATGGACCGGCAATGAAACGAGAAGCCATCAAGATTGCAACGAAACTTAGGATTCGTCCGTTTTCACCCAGCAATTCATGGATTCAAAATTTCATGAGGCGGAATGGTTTGTCGATGCGGCGGAGGACGAGCGTTGGACAACCACTTCCAAAGGACTGTCAAAGCAAGAAATCATCTTTTCGATCGTTCTTCGAGAATTTTATGATGTTTCACCAAACAATTTTGGAAATTTAGACGAGGTTCCGGTTCCATTCGATATTGTTTCCAACCGAACAGTCGAAGTAAAGGAAAGGATGATATTTCAATTGCTTCAACGGGAAATGAGAGACGAATTTCACAGTTGTGCTCGGAATTCTGCCGATGGATCGAAACTCCGACCGATGCCATTTTCAAGCGCAAGACTCTTCCTAAAGGAATTTTCCCGGTGTGATCATCAAAGCTAATCCGACAGGGTGGATGAATTCGGACTTGATGAAGGAGTGGCTCGATGAAATTTGGTTGCGAAGAGCAAATCCGGTGGCCAAATCCGAAGAATCAGTGCTCGTGTTGGACTCAGCTCGCTGTCACTTAACCGATAATGTCAAGGCTGAAATTCAGCAACACTCGAAGCTGGCTGTGATTCCAGGAGGGCTGACTCGATTTCTACAACCGCTTGACATCAGCGTCAATAGCCATTCAAGGACAATCTAAAGGCTCACTGGGAAGAATGGATGTCCGATAGCCGAAACGACCAATTTACCCTGTCAGGACGAAAAAGAGAGCGAGCTACGAGACAATTCGGAATGGGTAAGGAAAAGTTTCGATGCGGTCCCCTCTCTTGCATTATCAATGGATTTCGAAGAGCTTTGCGGATGAAACAGTTTCGAAGCTAAGCACAGAATTCTTTTTATGTCGCTTTAATTGCTTTGAATTTCTTTTGTTGGGTTTTTTGATACATTTTATTGTTATATAAACTTTTATTATTGTTCTTGGAGCGCGGGATACTACAGGGTGACAGCCTATCACCATTGCTATTTGTTATGTGCATGGATACATCCAGACGATAGTGTTGAAGAAGACGCTGGAAAGCATCTCTTTCGACCGTCGACGTGGACTTTGGCCGGATGAAGAGGCCAGGGAGGGATCCATAAGACTGAGCACCGGAGAGGAGCAGGGCGGACGCGCCGAGCCGCGCCCGGAGCAACAAATAACAGCATAAAATTGCTATAAGCCTCAATAAATTTACTTCTATTGTTCTTAAAAAGCAAAAAAGTTATGCTGCAGCGGGGTTCGAACCCTCGACACACCGTCAATTTGCATGCGAAAACCAGACAGAACTTATACTCGCGACTTTAGGGTAACTTGGAGTGACACTCTTTTCACGCATGTTTCCCCAGCAGTGCACGGGACAACAAATTACACCCATTTACGCCAGTTATCTATCCGGACTGAATCTTTTTGGATAAACTTTCAAACATGTAAAGCATTTATGGTAAAGGTTTAGCGCTGTCATCTTTGGCAGTCCCTTTTTACGCAAGTACAGTTGTTTCGAAAGCAAATTTTGAATGATTTGCCAATTTTGAAAACAAAAAAATATTCAACCAAAACATTATCTAGCCAGCCAAATTTTCGAACTTTTCTCAGTTTAGACCATCATCCGTGTTAAATATTTATATTTCAAAAATTCTTTCCTTGATTTTTTGTGCCCATTCAATTTTAGAATTCAAAAGTTCCCTCCGTGCTTTTCTTTTCTTATCAAGGTGAAATTTGCACAAGAAAGGCCAAACGGGTTTTGTCCAGTGAAAGAATGACTCATTTTTCTCTCTTTTTCTCCAAAACCTTTTCATCTTTTTTTTTAGCTTTGCGCTCAGTCTTGGCTCTTCTCTTGGAAACATTGTGCAATCATCATGAAGAGAACTGCCGCCGGGAAACCGAAACAACAAACGACGATTACGGGTATTTTTTAAAAATTTAAGTTTTAATTAAGCTTTTAAGCCAAATTAGAAGTCGTTTGCTACTACAGATTCATTTTCAAGTAGAGTAACCTAAATTTATCATTTTACTCACCTTACTTACCTAATTCTAGAACAATAACCAACCGTGAACAAGCGACGTTTGTTTTAGCACAAGTGTGTAATTTGTGTGCATGCAAATATAAATAGGTCACTTTACTTTTGTGCAATTCTTCCTTACAGAAATGTTCAATGGGAAGCAAAAGTCCGCCTCGGGGAAATGGTCCGTCGATGGAAGCGATCTCATGGTTTTTACGACGCATGGTGTCGAAGCTCGACCGAAAATAGCATCTTTCGATTTGGGTATTCTAAAAATAAGCTTTTTTGGGTTTACGCTTTTCTTTAGATGGCACGATTATTACAACAAAATCCGGAAAAGTTTTCCCCAAAGACGAGACCGATTGGGTGATTATGGATCCTAGAGTGGGTATTGAAGTAATTTCCTTAACTTGTTTTTTATTAGATCACGACGAAGTTGAAAGAACTGCATACTGCTGGCGAACACAAGCTTGTATTTTTCAGCAATCAGAATGGCATTGGCGTAGGTTTTTGATAGTTTTTATGAACATACCAGTGTTTAGAAAGACCACATTACGCCAGATGCTTTTAAGAGGAAAATTGAGGCAATCATTGAAAAGCTGAATGTACCGATTCAGGTATGAATTGATATAAATTTTAATTTGTACGTTAATTTCAGGTTTTCTTAGCACTAAGCAAAAATCGATACCGTAAACCTTGTATCGGGATGTTTGAATACCTGCAAGAGAATTGTAACGATGAGCAGAAGGTGCTTGTTTTATTATAGATTTCAAAATTATAATATAGTAGATCATTATTTTTAACAAATTTTAGATTTCGATCACGGATTCGTTTTACGTTGGAGATGCTGCCGGAAGACACAAAGCTAAGGTTTGAGAAAGATTTACTAACAATGATTAATAACCTTCTTAGATTCGGGCAAAGAAAGATCACTCTGCCGCCGATCGTCTCTTTGCCAGCAATGTTGGGCTGAAGTTTTATACGCCGGAGCAGTTTTTCTTCAATCAAAAGGTGAGTTTTGGAATAAAATGCTATTTGTTTTGTTTATGTCCAACGTTAATTCCAAATTTTCTAATTTAGGAAGAAGAGCCCTGGGGACCGATCTCTTTCGATCCAAAAGAATATATCAGCAGACACTTGAGTCTCTTGGAGCCAAAAGGTAGTTTATTAAGACTATTTTTTCATACTTTTTGTTTTTAGATGCACCTTTAGCATCCGAAGAGAAGGAAGTGATTGTTCTTGTTGGATTTCCAGGCATGGCTTTGCTCATCAAGTTTTAAGAAATTGTGTTTAGGCTCTGGAAAAAGCACCCTTGCCAAGATGCTTGCTGAAAAACATGGGTATATTTCTCAGTCTTCGATAGCTCAAATTTCTCAGTTTAGTTACGTGATCGTGAATCGGGATACACTTGGTTCTTGGCAAAAATGTGTTCAAGAAGGGAGAAGGGCTTTAGAGGTAGATTGATTGGAAATTGTTTGTCACCATCAGTTTTAGAAAGGAAATTCCGTTGTGGTGGACAATACAAATCCAGACGTTGAGTCCAGGTAGATATTTGTTTGAACTGTAACACTTGTTGTTTAGAGAGCGTTACATTGCCATGGCTCAAGGTGCAAAAGTTCCTTGTCGATGCTTTGTCATGAACACCGATTACAATATGGCGGTGAGTTTTGGGTGCAGTTGATTTCTAAACTTGCAATATTGGGTACAAATTGTAGGCAGATTTGTAATCTTTATAGCAATGCTGACATGAACAATTCGTTAGCAAGAACACATTTCATTTTTTTGTCAGATTCGTCAATACCATATTTATACGGCTTAATATGAACAATTGTTACAGGCTCATAACATTCGCTATCGTCTTTTGAAGAAAGCTGGCTCCGAGATTTCCACGATGGTTTTGCGAATGCACTCCAGTAAATTCAATGTAAGACCAAGAAACATTCATTTTCAACATGTTTTATCAGGAACCATCACTCGATGAAGGCTTCTTGTCAGTGTCTCGAGCAAATTTGATACCGACTTTTGCCAACGAGGAGGATAAAAAATTGTGGACGATGTATCTTACGGAAAGTTAAGTTGTTGTTTCTCACTTTGTTTTGATTTTTTTTGATTTTTCGATTCGTTTGTGATATGCATGTCGTTGATCTCTTTACAGGTTATTTAGTCCCTAAAATTTGGAGGTATCTAGTAAAATTTTATCACACAAACACTTTTTAATGCAACAGATTTTGATGAAAGCGGGAAAAAGTTGGTATTTAGTATTTCACAAAAAAAATTGGTCCAGAAAAAGTTGTCGCAAGAAAAAAAGGCCCCCTCCCAACATGACATGCTCCAAAATATTTACATCTAAGCTACAGATATGGCATCAGTAAAGTTTAAGAGCACACTTTGTAACACAATCATCTTTGGGCAAAAAATAATCACAAGCTACTTTTTGGATAAGGCAGTCTCATTCTTTAGTTGTCGTTAATGCTCGATTTAAAGCGTTTGGCCATCTAAATATTAATTTTAGTATAAGAGTAAACAATTGTTGCTTGATATTAGGCACTAACTTTTTTCTCGAATCCTCGCGATCCACTCGGAATTTGATGCTATGTTCATGCCGATCCGAGCGGAATTGACTGCGATGACTAATCTCAAAGATTGCACTGTTTCCATCATCCGCTTCGTGTTCCTGAAAGATTTATTACTAACAAGAAACATTTTCTCACCTCCAGATAGTAGCCATGAATTACAAAGGTCGATTCAGGTCTTTCATCCTAAAAAAAAGTTGTTTTAAAGTCTCAATACTACATTTGACTTACAAAAGTTGCGGTAAAAAAGCTGAGCTCCAGATCGTCTTTAAGTCGGGCAAATTTCACGGTTTCTTTTTCATTTGCAGCTCTAAAATCATCCACTATATGTTTTACGCATAACCAAATAGCCTTTGAAAAACACGTCCAAACACAATCCAATCTTTTTCGTTATTTTTGGTTAAAATCACTTTAATAAACGCTACCGCAGGTTTCTAGGCGTAAAACTTTAAAAAAATCGGCTTCTCCACCTTTTTTACCCTAAAAACACAAAAAGTTAAAAACAGCAAAGAAAAAATAAAAGCAAAAAGCTAGAAAATAATTTTTTTTGGGCGGCGTTGTTTTGGGATAGACCCTTCACCAGCCTATAACACATTCGCGACAATGCGTACCACCAGTGGTACTCACCAATGACAATTATTTTTGGTGTCAATTCAAGTTTTTGAAGACTTTAGTGATTTATCTGGGACCTAGTCAAAATAGTGCCACCAAAACAGCGCCGTTTAAAACAGCGCCCATACAAAATAACACCAAATCGAAAAAGACTGCGACTAGATTTTTCAACTCCAATGTTTTGATACTTCTCATAAAAACTTGTAACTTTTGTTATTTTTAAAAAATTTTAAATTTTTGACAAACCGACGGATTATTTCATCATCAAAATCATGTTTTATGGCCCATTTTAGACAAACAACGTGGTACATTTTGTTTTTCATTTTTTTTTCTGGTTTTTACTGTGCTTAGTAGTTAATTGTGTATTTTTCAGATAAAAGAACGTCGCCTGAAGGGATAGAAGGGTCGTTGCAAGTGATTCGACGTGGCTAGCGACGATCACAGGTACTTTTCACATAATATCGTTTGCAAGAAATTCATACTTGTTTACGGTAATAATTTTGTTTCTCTGATGTAGAACAAATGTTATAAGATGGATTAAGCTAGTTTTTACTCTTTTCTGCAAAATTTTTATTTCTCAACACCTTTTTTCATTTAGGGTTGTCGCTATCTCAGAAAGGTGGAGTGTTACTTTAAGATGAAGATGGACACGAGTATTGGAAGGGCAAAACTATCCGAAAAGAAGTAGCTACAGCTTATCGGTAATTTCTTTTTACTAGTTTTGTTGGATATTTTTCGTTGAACATTTTAAAGTTTCCTTTCAGTTGTACGAAAACAAATTGCCGGGGAAGGATGCATAAAGATGAAGCGACTGGAGTCCTTTCTATCACCAACGAGCACGCTACGACCTGCCTGCTATTGAAAGAAACACAAGAGGTAATTATTATTTTGTTTAACTTATTGGTTCTTGTTTATATTTTTAGATACGTGAGATACACTGTGGCACCAAAAACGATCGAATTGCTGGAGTTCCGACGAACTAAATTATTAAACGACGTGCCCTCGGAGCTCGCCCACATCTTTTACCTTTTCTCAATGCCAACGGAATTTAGCAAATGGCGGCCGGCAAGTCAAAATCGACGGCGACAGAAATTGGCCTGCTCCGATCACTGAAACCTTTGTTGTTGTTATGTCAGCCTCATAAATATTTACATTTAGGAGTTTTACTTTTACGATATGATAACTACTCAAACTATCCAGCTCTAAACGCAAACGCAATGAAATTCTTTGCTACTGATTGGGGAATCGGTATGTTGCTTCAGGTATATTAAACTCTTTAAACTTTCAACTTTAATAACAAAAGTTAAATACTTTTGGCACTCAATTTGGAGGATTGATGGGACGTTTCATGCGGCTCCCTTTTGATTTTCTCAAATTCTAGTGATGGGGTTGAAGTTTTTTTGTTATATTAGAGTTTTTACAATCTTATTTTAGATGGAACATCTTTCCGTTCCGTGTGCATATGCATTTCTGTTGAAAAAACGTATAGCTACGTCTTTGGTTTGATCAAGCAATTGGGATTGCCACCACCAACAAAGATTAAAACAGGTTTTTTTTTGCATTGAATAATTTATAAAACATCTTTAGACATCTATAAAACATCTATAAAACATATGGAGCTGGCTATGGTCAACGGTTTTATGGCAGTTTTATGGCATTTCTTCAAGGCCGTCTTTTGCGAACTTAAGGTTTTTGTAATATTTATCTATTCTCTTAGGAGAAGAAACTACAAGACATCTATTGTGATCCAAATACGTTTGTCTATGTGAAAGGATTGCTGACACAATCCGTCACATTATCGGTGTCACCAGGCTTTGTAACTGGTGATAAATACTAGGTGAGAAAATACAAAAATAACACTTATTAGGTTTTTACTTCTAAAAGTTTTTATGCATACAAAAGAATCACAGAGGTTTTCAAATTTTTCAAATTCTCGAATTTCATTAAAATACCGGAAACATAGGGAATCGAGAGCAAATTTTGCAGGAAAAGTGAGGTAAGCGAAAAGTAGATTTGTGACAAAAATAGGCTTTGAGACTTGCAAACTTTTTCCGAACCTAGCATGTTACAGTAACGTAATTCTATCTTCACAAAGATTATCATGGATAAATGTTTAGACCGGGTTTACAGTAGCTAGAGCATGCTTTAAAGCGGTTATCCCGAATCGACGTTGGAAAAAGTTTTCCAGCGACTTGAGAGACTTTTTTCATATAGAGTAGTTGAAAAATATTTAAAAATATTCATCTTGTCAAAAAAATGAAATTTACATATAGTAATGAGGTATGGGAAGTTTTTGACACGCAAAGACGCAAAATCTATGAGCAACTATGGAGATCTTCCTCTTTCCGGGTGGGTTGAGGAAGAGTACAGCACAGTTGCATCTTTCTTTCACAAAAATGAAAAAGAAAGATTTTGGGGCGGTTAGGAACAAAAGTGGGTTGTTCTACTGGTTGAGAATGAATCAGGCAATCGTTTGAGCTCTCAATAGCTTTCAAAGCGTGTCACAGAAGACGTTATTTTTGAAAACAATCGAAAAAAACTGTTCACTTTTCCCGATGTTTTAGAGGAAAATGAGTGGGGTTTATGGTATGAGATACTCGTCTATCCAATCAAAAGTAAAAACAAATTCAAAAAAACCTTCTTTTTCTGTCAATTGGCTGATAAGAGAGAAATGATTTGTATGATTGCTGTGAAATATAAAACCTATAGAAGTACACAGGATTTCTTAAGACACCTTTGAATTTCATGACCCTTTAGTGTTATTAGTCGATTTTCTTTTGTACGACTTTTATTTTTCCTAATCTGATCGTTCATTTCTTTGTTTTAACAATGTTTTAATGTTATTTTTATAATCAATTCGTTTAGTTACAAATGATTTTTACAAATTACAAATGATTTTTTATTTTTTTCATAGAAAAAAAAAAAAAAAAAAAAAAAATCTTTTAAAAAAAATTTTTTTATATTTTTAATTTTTTTTTAAAAAAATTAAAAAATTTTTTTTTTTTTTTCCCTCCTCTTCCCCCCCTTTTTTTTAATTTTTTTTAATTTTTTTAAAATTTAAAAAAAAAACCCCCTTTTTCCTTTTTTTTTTTTTTTTTTTTTATTTTTTTCAATTTTTTTTTTTAATATTTTTTTTTTTTTTTTTTTTAATTTTTTTTTTTTTTTTTTTTTTTTTTTTTTTTTTTTTTTTTTTAAAAATTTTAAATTTTTTTTTTTTTATTTTTTAAATTTTTTTTTTTATTTTTTTTTTTTTTTTTTTTTTTTTTTTTTTTTTTTTTTTTTTTTTTTTTTTTTTTTTTTTTTTTTTTTTTTTTCTTCATTTTTTTTTTTTTTTTTTTTTTTTTTTTTTTTTTTTTTTTTTTTTTTTTTTTTTTTTTTTTTTTTTTTTTTTTTTTTTTTATTTACCCCATTTTTTTTTTATTATTAAAAAAATTTTTAAAAAAAAACATTTCAAAATGTTCATCACTTACTAAAAGATTCCCCTTTGCTCTGCTTATCACCGTATTGTTAAATGGATCTTCAATCGGTTAGCTTAGGCTTGGCAAAAGAGCAAAGCGCGACGTTTCAATAACGTAAACAATTTACAAATAAGCTAAAGCAGTCTGAATCGTGGGGAAACCACATTTCGCTGTAAACCCCATTTCTTTGAAACGTTTAGGAACGTTAAAGCCAAAAGATAGGTGGCCGATTCTTGCTTTAGAAAACACCTTTCCAGCAAATTGGACTTATAACTACATAGACTTTACAGCGAAATCGTGCATATTATGTGTTTATTCTATCATTATTTTAGTCATACTTGGTGCGTGCAATCAAATGCGAAAGAGCGTGCTCTTTATGAATCATTTCTCTTTTTCGTAGTTATTCAAGGATATCTCTCACTGTCTTTTTCCGTGAGTTGCACGTGTATCGATTTTGTGCTACTCAAAAAATCCACTCAATTGAATGTGCGCCGAGGAATCGACGGTTATTGGTAGTGGAGCTTTTGGATTTGTTGTCGTGTTTGGGGAAAATACGTGAGTTTTCGATGCGTTCGATCAAATCTCTTTGGTTTCAGCAAAAAAGCCGCCAAGTACATTCTAAAGAGCCCACAAACAGATGATGAAACATTTCGAAAAGAATGTGAAGCTTTGGAGAGATTTCAACATCCAAATATTGTTCAATATTTCGGATTTAAAGAAATTGGAGATTATAATGTGATTGAGATGGAATATTGTGAAAGGAAATCATTAAGTGATGGTTTGTCTTCTTACTAGGGAAGGCGGCCGACTCAATGTGGGATTTCTAAATGGGATCTAAACCATCTTATGCAGTTTTACCAATCCGATTAGATTTTCCAAATGACACCAAGCGCGAGATATTAACAAAACGTTTTTGGAAGCTAGAAGTTTGCGTCTATTTTTCTCTAGACTGGCATTTCGATGATCTTCTAGTAATTTCCAATCGTTCCAATCAAATCCGATTGAGTAATAATCTGTAGAGGAAGGCAAAAACGCGCACACACTTCTTTAACAGATGCCGTGGTAGCCTAGTTGATAAAAGGTTTGTCTCTGAAACAAGTTACGCTTTTTTGCGCAGGTTCAATTCCTTTTGCAGCAAAAGCTTTTGCTTTTCATTTATCTTAATGTTTCCACTGTTTTGTTTTCAATTTGCGTGCCATTTAGGAAAATCTAAAAGCAAAATCGGATTCCCCGTGTAAAACTGCATAAGGTGGTTTAGGTCCCATTTAGAAATCCCACCTTGAGTCGGCCACCTTTCCTAGTTAGAAATTGAAAAGGAAAGAATTCGATTTTATAGTTTTAAAAGATCCATCGATTATTTATTCCATGCAAACAGTTTATGGTTGGTCAAAGCATTTACTTGATGCTTTTCTTTGTCTACAGAAAGTTGGAATTGTTCATCGAGATATTAAACCGAGCAAGTGAGTGTTGTTGTTGTTTTGTGTGGGATAAATTGAAAGCTCTTAGACAAATTATTCAATTTTTATTCATTAATGTTCATTTAATCGATTCAATTCAGAAGCTGTTCAATTCAATTACCAGGGCTGTTCCTAAGGCTAATTGACTTTGGTCCTTTGGCTTTTGGCTCACTTGGAACAGCCCTTTGCATTACAATGAATTGATCTATGAATTTATTTGTTTTAATGCTTTTTAGTGTTCTTGTCACTCGTGATTTCATTCTGAAATTGGGTGATTTTGGTTCTGTTCGTTTATTAGATCCAAATTCTCTAACAACAACAATCACACTTGCTGGAACATTTCGTTATATGAGTCCCGAAGCTTATGGATATCCGAATCAACGCTTGGTTGGTTGTTTAGTAATGAATAAATGGATACAGAAAGTGTTTAGATAACATCATCGACAGATTTGTACTCAATTGGACTAGTTATTTGGGAAATCGTTGAGCGGAGGCATTAACAGTTTCGATTTCCAAACAAAGTTATATTTACAGATTAGTTCATTCGGACTATTCTACTTCAAAAATATTCAAAGAGTATGATTTTTTTTATGATTTGTGGCACGGGAAATATTCACTGGAAGAAATCAAGTGTACAGATAGGAAATTGAAAGATTTAGTGATCAGGTTTGTACATTCGCGTGAAAATGGGTTCGCCGTTAGTTTGCTTGCCGATATCCACTATTCGATGCAAAAAATGCGCTGAATCCGAATCCGAAAAATTTTTTGAAAACCGTCTTACAGATTTTTTTTAAATCGCAGAAAACCAAAAAAGGTGATCATTTTCAATGGGAACGGCCAAACCTACCTCCATTTAGAGAGCTAAATCTCGCCAACAAAGTAAAATGGGAAAATTCCGGATAGTAACTTTTATGCACGAGAGTCTTGCGGTCATTTTCAAACCAAAAACATAAAAATTGATCGATCCTTGAAAAACTCGTGGCATTTTGAAGGGTGCTATTTTCGACATTTTACCCGCTAAAGCGTGGATAAAATACCGTATTTCCAGAACAAAATACTAATAGAACGGTCTTTCTTGAGACTTTCTATTAGTATTTTTATTAGTATTGTATTAGTTTATTAGTAAGCGTATTTAAACTATCCGGAATTTTCACATTTTACTTTGTTGGCGAGATTTGGCTCTCTAAATGGAGGTAGGTTTGGCCGTTCCCATTGAAAATGATCAACTCTTTTGGTTTTCTGCGATTTTAAAAAATTCTGTAAAACAGTTTTCAAAAAATTTTTTGGATTCGGTTTAATCAGTAAAAAGAATAGAACTTAAAATTTTTTGCATCAAATAGTGGATATGAGGAAGCAAACTAACGGCGAACCCATTTTTCCAGTTTTCGCGCGGATGTGCATTCATGCTTCAAGTAAAAAAAAACCCATCAACCTAGATGCACAAATATTCACCCAGGGAAACGGCCGAATCTTGATGAGTGTGCTCAAAGTATCGAGTGGTTGATTGAGGTGTTTAATGGATCAGTGAACTTAAAAAAAGCAATTACAGCAAGCTAAAGATGATCTGGTTGAGCCGTTGCTTGCCGAAACACAAAATGTTTTGATTAGACCTATCGGATTTGATGGCACAAAGCAATGGGTTTATTTCTAGAAATCTTCCGAACTTACCATTTGAGTTTTGAAATAGTCCACAATGACAAAAATCGTGTCTATCAAGTGCCCAAACATGCTTTTAAAGCTTTGCAACAAAAGAACAGAAGACTTCTTTTGAAAACAACCTCTTTGAAGAGTCATTTTTCAACTAGCAAGAAAGTTCAAAAGGTTACCTGTATGTGTAAACTTCAAAGTGATGACCTTTTACTCCAGTGTTGAACGAAACTCTCTTGTTCGGGACTGCATATTCTCTAACTAGAGATGCTTTTGGATTTACACCTCGGTTTTGGGCCGAGACCTAGCACATTTTGTTCAGTTTTTTGCGCTGATTCCGATGGTGTATGTCGTTTTAAAATTTTGAGGTTGACGGTTTTAAAATTTTGAGATATTTCGCTTCAAAGTTTACGTCAAAATTGAACATGCAACTTTACAAAAAACAACTCTGAGTAAACACATAACAGCTATGAGTAAAATAAACGTTATGCGATATTGAGATAGCCAAGAAGCCTGGAAAAAAATTATTTAAACAGTTTTTAGCAATAGCAAAAAGTTGAGCCGCAGTCGAATCTAAACCAGAAACAAAAGAGAAAGAGCTTTAGGCCACTATCCACTAGGCCACGAGTTCACGTTTACAAGCCTCTGTAGAATCCTTATGACTCGTGGGTGCATGGTTTCGTGGATGCCCAATTTTGACGTAAACTTTGAAGGGAAATATCTCAAAATTTTAGAACCATCATACCCAAACGACATACACCATCGAAATCAGCGCAAAAAAACTGAACAAAATGTGTTAGGTCTCGGCCCAAAACCGAGGTGTAAATCCAAAATCCAAATAAATCCAAAAGCATCCTAAAGTCAAAAGATCCCTAAAGTCAAAAGGTCTCAAAATTCAATTAAACAACTATTTTTCAGGTTCCAGCCGTTGATCGCACAGTGTTTGACTCCTTGAGTTTCAACTTAAAATCAACAAAAACACCCACAAAATCGAAAACTCTGAGTAAAAGGAGGCAAATGATTGAAGTGACTTTAGCGAAAGGCAACAATTCGAGCAACAATTCGAGACCAATGAATGAAGAGGAAAGATTTTTGGTTAATGACGGAAGTGAACATGAAAGTCGAAAAGTCAACAAGCGAATGCTTTGTTTGTTTCTATGGATGCTACTTTCATGTATCACCTTTGCATTGTTGATGTTCATTTGGAACTTTGTTGCTTCTGGAGTGAGTTTCATTAGAAATACTCTTGAATCAATGGTTTAGGATCTAAGAAATTCATTCCCAAACCAATCAATTTCGCAAAATGCTAGCAATGATGCCATTTTCACGAAATGGACAACAAATAATCAAACGTTGATCTCTGCAGTTGACCTCACGATTGGCTACAAATTACTCAAAGCACTGAGTGATATAAAACTGGCACTACCAGAACATGAAATCAATGCAATAATAAGACCGGAGTATTTATTTGATCTCGATGAGAAACCATACGCTAATGGTCAACAAAACTCTTTCGTAGTTTATCAACCAACCAATGGAACATTAGACGAAAAACTGAGCGGTCTTCTTCGTGAATTTGATCTTTTATACGTTGAGTTGGTGCAACTCATCCATTCACTACATAGAAATTTGTTTTTCAAAATTTTTGAAACAATGATATCGGTTGAAAAAGAAGGACTAGGCTACGTTAAAGCTGGCTTGTCATCCGATCTCGAGCAAATTTTTCAAATGAGAAATGATTTGTCAAAAGTAGACGTTCGTGGCATTGATTTCGATATAATCTTTTTCAAAGAACAAAGCACCGGATACTTTTTGGTTTCAGTGGAAACAGATGTCCTGTTACTTGGAACAGACTTTACGGTCACAAAAATTCTATCATCAGAATTCAGTGAACGTTTGCGGTCACTCAAAAAACAAAGCGAAACGCAAAAGTTCAAATTCAACGTACTTCGTGGATTTCGAATCGATCTTTTATTTATCATGTTAGTGGGTCAACTTCTCAAAATAAAAGAATCAAAGAATGTCCCAGTCTCATCTTTAAGAACCTCAATTCGCAAATTTTTACGACAAAGTGAAGAGTATCCTTTTGTACAATATCGTTTTCATCTTGGCCACAATTTGCTTAATGATCCCATATTCCAAAAATCATCTTCCATCGTGAAAAAAGAAACGATACAAGCTTATGGCGAACTTCACCAACTTTTTGAAACATTTTTCGCTTTGATGCAAAACTCGGATGATACAGGGCTTATAGACAACGCGGCATTCAAAAGTTTAAAAGCAGCTTTGCAACAAGTTTTTGAGTGCCCAAACTACTTCTTATTCGCAAAGTTACAATCAAATGTTCAACAGCTACTCCTACAATTTCCAACTTATGACGATGAAGAAGTGCTCACAATGACACTTGACTACAAATTTACAAAGATGAAAGTGAAACGTGATGATGTCGACGTCTTTAGCCTTCCTCTACAGATTATTACTCAATCGGATTTGATTGAAACGATTGGGAAATTACTAGAAAGATCATCGATACAAAATAAAATCAGTATAGAGAAAAATAGTACGCAAACTTTGTAGCTATTAAAGTATTTTTTGTTTTTCAACTCAAGCATTGCAATGAATACACACAGTAACTGCTTTGTAAAAGAATACATTAAAGAGCTTGATTACAACATAAAAGATAAAACAGAGCTTTTTTAAACTTTTATGACTTTAGACAGTACCAATAAAAAAAAGTCATTTTTTTTTTTGTGCAAAGATTTCTCTCAAAATCGAGAAAAAAAAGGGACTAAATGAAAAAGGAAAAGAACCGACGAATTGATTTTCTCTTTGATCTAATCTTTTCTGAGAATGATCCTTGTTGTAAATCTCGACTCCAAGTTATAAAAACTTTCTCCGAATGAATATTGATCCGTCAAAAGTTATTGGAAATGGAAGCTACGGCTTTGTCGTGTTAGTTGGAGAATATTCGTAAGTTGTCTTTGTAGTTACTTTTGTTATTTAGAACATGTTTAATAATCAAAAAAAAGCTAAATCTTTCTCATTTTATGGTTATTTTCAGCAAAAAAGCCGCCAAGTACATTCTAAAGAGCCCACAAACAGATGATGAAACATTTCGAAAAGAATGTGAAGCTTTGGAGAGATTTCAACATCCAAATATTGTTCAATATTTCGGATTTAAAGAAATTGGAGATTATAATGTGATTGAGATGGAATATTGTGAAAGGAAATCATTAAGTGATGGTTTGTCTTCTTGCTAGAGAAGGCGGCCGACTCAAGGTGGGATTTCTAAATGGGACCTAAACCATTTTATGCAGTTTTACACGGGGAATCCGATGCTGCTTTTAGATTTTTCTAAATGACACGCAAGCCCGAAATATTTAACAAAAACGTTTTTGGCAAAGCTAGAAAGTTTGCGTACTATTTTTCTCTAGACTGGTTTTATTTTGTATTTCTAGTAATTTTCCAATCGTTCCAATCAAATCCGATTGAGTAATAATCTGTAGAGGAAGGCAAAAACGCGCACACACTTCTCTAACAGATGCCGTGGTAGCCTAGTTGATAAAAGGTTTGTCTCTGAAACAAGTTACGCTTTTTTGCGCAGGTTCAATTCCTTTTGCAGCAAAAGCTTTTGCTTTTCATTTATCTTAATGTTTTCACTGTTTTGTTTTCTCTTTGCGTGCCATTTAGGAAAATCTAAAAGCAACATCGGATTCCCCGTGTAAAACTGCATAAGATGGTTTAGGTCCCATTTAGAAATCCCACCTTGAGCCGGCCGCCTTTCCTAGTTAGAAATTGAAAAGGAAAGAATTCGATTTTATAGTTTTAAAAGATCCATCGATTATTTATTCCATGCAAACAGTTTATGGTTGGTCAAAGCATTTACTTGATGCTTTTCTTTGTCTACAGAAAGTTGGAATTGTTCATCGAGATATTAAACCAAGCAAGTGAGTGTTGTTGTTGTTTTGTGTGGGATAAATTGAAAGCTCTTAGACAAATTATTCAATTTTTATTCATTAATGTTCATTTAATCGATTCAATTCAGAAGCTGTTCAATTCAATTACCAGGGCTGTTCCTAAGGCTAATTTATCTTGGTCCTTTGGCTTTTGGCTCACTTGGAACAGCCCTTTGCATTACAATGAATTGATCTATGAATTTATTTGTTTTAATGCTTTTTAGTGTTCTTGTCACTCGTGATTTCATTCTGAAATTGGGTGATTTTGGTTCTGTTCGTTTATTAGATCCAAATTCTCTAACAACAACAATCACACTTGCTGGAACATTTCGTTATATGAGTCCCGAAGCTTATGGATATCCGAATCAACGCTTGGTTGAGTTTCTGTTTACTAAAAGCTGAAAGTGTTCTTTAGGTAACACCATTAACAGATTTGTACTCAATTGGTCTAGTACTATGGGAGATCGTTGAACGGAGGTTTAAAAGAAGTCTATCCCCAGTTTAAAAGCGATTTTAGATTAGTCTATTCTGACTTCTCATCTTCTAAAGTGCTCAAAGAATATGATTTCTTTAAAAAATTATGGCATGGGCAATATTCCTTATCAAAAGTTGATTGCGTTGATGAAAAATTCAGTGATGTGGTTGCTAGGTTTGGGGATTTTTATAAGTTGAAATTCAAATTTAGATGTACAAATGTTCACCCAGAGAAGCGATTAAATATCGATGAGTGTACTGAAGTTCTTGAGTGGCTTAAAAAGGTGCTCATAAAAGATAGGGTACTTATGCATCTGGCGGGCGCATTTCTGCAACGCAACGAACGGCAACGCATTAAGCACTGTTATTTGAAGTTTTTTTTGTTATTAATATGCATTTATATTCAACAAAAAAACATATAATACAATACAATATACCATATAGCAATATAGCAATATACAGTCGACTCTCTCTGTAACGAAACTCTATATAGCGAGAACTATATAACGGAGTGGAATTTTGGTCCCGGCCGACGCTAAGCTATATAAAACAGTACTCTATATAACTAAAATTTTTTTTGGTCCCTTCCATACCTTTTTAGAGAGACGACTGTACTTTTGTAGCAATAAACAAATGTATATTTCTATATTCTATTTTATTGCTTCAATGATATTTTTGAAAGGTGTTTTTGGTAAATTTTTTTGCAAATGTTCGGTCGTTCGACAAAAACTTTTGAAAGTGTTTGACCTGGCAAGTTTTCGACCTGCAAGTGTTTGGCCTGCACTGTTCAACCGTTCGAACTGTTCGGAAATGCGCCCGCCAGATGCATAAGTACCAAAGATAGCTTTAACAAAGGTTTTTAGCGAGTCGAAGTTGATCTCTTTGAGCCGATGATTGATAAAACACAAGTCAACGTGGTGAAACCAGTAGGCTTTGATGGTACAACGGAAAGGGTTTGTTTGGTAAAATTTACAAACCAACTGATATTAAGATACCTGTGAAAATTCTACCAAAAGTTGACTCAGAAATGAAAGAAACAAGTTTCGAACTTCAAAATGCTGAAAGAGAAACGTTTTTGTTTGAAGATAAAGCGAGGAAAAAGAGCAAAAAGTTGCCCGTAAGTCAGTTAAAAAGATAAAAAGAACGCTATTTAGTTTCAGTTTCTGCTTTGGACTTTCATTTTTTCCGGCATAATCGCTGCAGGTGTCATCATTTTAACAATAGTAACGAATCTAGTGAGTTTTTCAAAAAGTGAACCTCTATTCGTAGTTCAGGGTGATAAATCTATTTCTACAAATAGCTCTCTTTCTCCAAATGACAGTTTGATTGCCAATTCGAGCGAGCTCTTTGTTGAAAAACTCGAAACTCTTGACCAATTGCAAGAGCTATTGTTTCAGCTACAGCTAGCTTTACAAAATGAAGGACTTTGGGATGGGGAAATCAATGCGGGCTTTCACAATGACTACGCTTTCGATATCAACGTCGTGCCTTACAAAAACGAGACAAGTAGATTCTTCAGAGTGAAGCCTTCGATGGAAAAGCACTTGAGTGAAAGTACAAAAAAGCTCGTGGATAAATGCAATCGACTTTACATTGAACTAGTTCAATCGTTGCATTCACAATACCGAGCTATCATTTTAAAAACGGCTAATGCAATTGAAAGCATCGAAACAAAAAGTATAAATTTTCTCAGAAACGACTTGTTGTTTATTCTCGAAGAAATCATTGCAATAAGAAATGAGATTTTGAAAACTGATGAGCTCAATATTTGGTTCAACATCTTTCTCTGCAAAGCAACAACTGGACCGCTTTATTTTGTACTCTCAGAGAAAAACGAAAAACTTTTGCCAGAAGCCGATAAAGTTTTTGCTCTTCAGACTGATTTTAAGTTTCTGGAATTTGCAATTGATGAACGTCATCGAATTACAGTTGGACAATTAAAGAAATATCCCTTCTTGCAATTGACTGGTTTCAGTATTGACATGATCTTAAGCATGTTTACTGAAAGATTGACTACAATTATAAATGAAAGAAGTTTGAGCCAAAGTGATGCTTTGTGGTCGACTCTGCTTCAAATGTGGAAACTGAGCGAAGAGACCCCATTCGTGCACTATCGTTACCGTCTTGGGAATAATTTAACGAGAGTTCCACTATTTCGTGACTCAAATCTGCAACAAACAATAATCAATCGCTACGCAGAGCTACATGAAGTTTATGATTGGTTTTTTCGAATAATGGAAGGAATAAGCGTAGATAAAGTTGTGAACAAAAAAGCTTTAGGAATCCTTAAATCGCATTTGGAGCACTATTTCGGATGTCCAAACTATTTTCTCTTTGCACGTGTTCGCAGTGATCCAGAAAGACTTTGGATTCAAATACCGACTCTTGAGGGTGAAGAGGGACTTACGATGCATCGAGACACCCTTGCATTTGCCAATGTCACAGCAAAACAAAATGATATTGATCCAGCAAGAGATGACTTACAAATTGTCCCTCAATATTATTTACATTTTGTTGTTGAGAGAATTTCGATGACACTTGAATCACAGGAGAAGAGTTTGCTCGAAGTTGTATCAGAAAAAAACAATGAAACTCCGATGTCGATAAAAGATAGATTTTAATATGAAACTTTCCCGTTTTTCTTTTCTTTTCATATCACAAATAGAGTGTGTGCCTCTCAAAAAAAGAGTTATTTGAATAAATTTGGGCAAACAAAGATCAAACAAGGCGTTCTAAAGTGAACCTACAGGGTGCGTCATAATTATTGCAACAAGATACTCAAGGCATTGCACACCAAGAAGTTTCACTGGAAGAAGATTTTTAAACAGAAATAGCTTTATTTAACAGTAACAAATAAGGAAACACCAGATCATTCGATATGACCGCCTTTTGCCTTGATAACAGCGCTTAATCGGTTCGGATATGCCTCCACTGCGGCCCGAATGTCATCTTGAGGAGTCGCCTTCCATCCTTTGGTCAAAGACTTCTTCAAAGAATCCAAACTTGTGTGTTTTCCTCTAAGATTGCCCAAATGGAAAAGTCCATCACATTGAGATCCGGTGAGTTTGGAGGCCATTCATCCTTGGTGATCACTGAGGGAAAGTTGGCCACACACCAGTCCTGAACCGTCTTCTTCGTGTGAGCGGGAGCTTCATCTTGCATGAAGGTCCAATTTTGATTGTTATTGGCTTTACACGCCCATGACACGCCCGTTTTCCTGTTTGGAAAACGGTCTTTGAACTCTTCTTGCAATAATTATGACTCACCCTGTATCTCGGGCAATCCAGTACATAAACGCTACTACACATTTTCTTTTCATTCTTCAATTTCCTTTAGTCTAGAGTGTTTAAAAGTGTTTAAAACATTTTCGAATGCTTTTTCTAATAAATATATTAGAATTTAAAGAGCTTAACTCAATATAAACTACCCGTAAGTGATAAAACATGGCAATATTAAACGTAAGCGGGTAAAGATTACGCTTAGCTCGGGTATATTTAACCATATGATTTACTAATTTAATCAATTTAACTACGGAAGTTAGTTTCCTTATTGGTGATGGGATTTTCTTAAAATAAAGTTTCTTGTTATAAAAAGACATACCCTAAACTGTAATAGTACCCCACCACCCTCGTACAGTCGCGTAGTCGCAAAAGTTTTAGTATTTCATTTTTTTCAAAGCGCCTGTACTTTCAAAAAATGCGTCTTTGGTATCAAAAAATAGCTGAAATTCAGGGCTATTTTTTGATACCTAAGCGCGCATTGTAGCATAAACCAGTGTCGAGAAAACCTCGTTCAAAGCTAGACTACGCAACACTCCGCACCGTCATTATGGGGGTGGGGTACTATTACAGTATTTACGGTAATTACTGAACCTTTTGAACTTGCCATTTTCCTTACTGTCTCTAATGAATACGTGTACAATTTTTCTATCAATTCTAAATTACAAAATTATTAGTTTGAAAGAATTTCATTAAAATAAAGAGAATGTGCAAAAGCATGCTTTAGAAGATTTTGCTTAATTTGCATTTATACAAATTAGCATGCAAACTACGATAGTTTGCGCGCTTTTTAGAACGCCTTGTTTGAGAGGCACGAACTCTAGTCAAATGTAGCCAAAGAACATTTTTGAAAGTGACCAGAAGTCGTGGGTGGATTGCAAATCCTCATGACAATGCAAAAGTTTCAATAAATGTTTTGATTTCATTGTTGAAAAAGCTTCCCACGATCATTTGATTGGACTTTTCGTCTCTTTCCCTGTCATCCGACAACTAAAGTCTAGCTGAATTGTCGGCTTTGTATAAAGGAACGAATAGTTCAATGATTTGGTCATTTCAATGTCCACTTACTCGTTTAGTCTTCTAGCTACTTTTGTGCTTCTTTTTGGTGAGTGATCGTTTTGTCCTGAAGCTGAACTCTAATTGTGCAATTTCCCGTTTCCAAATGGATTTTTTAAAAAGCTTTTCGAGCACACAGTAGTACTTCTTTAACAAGAGAATATATTGGATTGGTGAATTGAAAACTGCGGGCTATTTTCATATGTGACAGTTTGAGCACTTTCTTCAAAAGAAACCCATTTTGGTGTCAATAGAAAAGTTGTAGAGAATCAAAAATCAAGCTTATATCCAAATTTTCAGAACGATTCAAAAACTGGTTTTCAAGAAATGCCAAATTTACGAATTTTCACAAAACTTGCATTTTAAGCGAAACTACTAAGTGTATCTTTTTGGGAATTTGGCTATAAGCCTAATTTTTGATTCTTTCTACAACTTTTCTATTGACACCAAAATGGGTTTCTTTTGAAGAAAGTGCTCAAACTGGGACATCTCTAGTCCTCGATTTCTGAGTCTCACACTTGTCTCACACACAAACCAAAATCCTACTACGAAAGAGGAATCCGCAAATTGCCTGTAAAATGGGTAGAAGTCGTCAATAAGAATGGAAATTATTTGGAATGAATTGATGGTTTTATGTTGAATAAATTTTAGTTCAAAGTCTTGCAGTTTTCAATTCACCAACCCAATAGCTTTACTTATGATTTATGAGAACCCCCATATGAAGCAATTGATTTTTAACCTAAAACTTATTTACCCTAGCCTAGCATAAACTATTTTAGAAGAGTTACAAGTTCTCTAGGCTAACCCCAGCCTCTTGGTGATCTTGCTTTGAAAATCAATCAACTCAAAACTCAAAAATAAATTTTGTGCACATAAAAGTTTTAACTTGTAGCTGGAAGGGAAAGAATGTGAAATTGGCCTAAAATTAAAGAATTTAAAGTTCTCAGGTCTTCTCTCTTCATCAATCATCCGTTATGATTACATTCGTCCCACTCCACAATGCAATAAACATTGTACATCAAAGACACCGATAGCTGGGATGGTTCAATGTTGTAAAGTGAGTGTGGATTTAGATTTTTAGCAATAAAAACTGTGCTATGGCTGGCTGTAAATCATTTAGAGATCTCTCTCTCTTTAGGCAGCCGGCGCTTCAAATTTCGGCTTTTGCACGAAACACAATCAGGCCCTTTGTGCCGCTTGGACTGAAGAGTACACGGTTATTTGGACATCCGGATAAATGATTTGTCGTAGATGATTCAAAAAATGAATAACGATCATCATAGCGTTTGATTCTTCAATGTTTTACGATAAGTTTTCAAAAAAGAAACAAAGAGATCATTTCAAAGCTGAATTTCAGTCTTTTACACGTGAATCAACTGCAAAAAGACAATTTAGTTTACCTTTAACATTGGTACTACATCAGTTGGGAGGCACTTTTTTCTTCAAAACCACTTTTTCCGGGGTAGTTTTATGCGTAAAAAAAAAAAAAAAAAAAAAAAAAGGGTTTTGGAAAAAAAATTAAACAAAAAAAAATAAAAAAAAAAAAAAAAAAAAAAAAAAAAAAAATTATAAAAAAAATAAAATTTAAAAAAAAAAATCCTCTTTTTTTTAAAAAAATAAAAAAATTTTTTTATTTTATTTAAAAAAAAAAAAATATTAAAAAATTTATAAATTTTTAAATTTAGGGAGGGGGAAAAAAAATAAAAAAAAATTTTTTCTCTTTTTTAAAATCTTTTTTTTTTTTTTATTTTTTTTTAAAAAAAAAAAAAAAAAAAAATATTTTTTTTTTTTTTTTTTTATTTTTTTTTAAAAAAAATTTTTTTTTTTTTTTTTTTTTTTTTTTTTTTTTTTAAAAAAAAAAAAAAAAAAAAAAAAAAAAAAATTTTATTTTTTTTTTTTTTTTAAAAATTTTTTTTTTATTTTCTTTTCTTTTTAATTTAAAAAAAAAAAAACCAAAAAAAAAAAAAAAAAACAGAAAGCCATCTTTAGGTGGCTTTTCACACTGGTCTTAAATTAAATAGCATCAATGTGTCAAAGTAGTGAAACAAAATTCCAAGAGTTACTACTAGAAAGTACATCAGAACAAAATACTAATGTATTTCCCAAGTCGATAATGATAATGAAAGTGAAATGTTTTTGAAAGAAATTATTGCATTTGTAAATAAATGGTAATGAAGCCGTTATTATTGCAAAATTTTCTCAAACAAATATTTAAAGCAATAATGGTTTTCTTTGATTTAAATTTACGGTCTGTTTAGCTTTTCGATTTTTCTTTTAAAAAATGTGTGTATTAGCGTTAATCAAAGCGAGAATTTATTGCTTTTTGTCAAAGAGATGACTGTCAAAGAGATCTTGTTCACTTTTTGTAGACACATCCCCTCTCAAAGTATCCCACAACGTCTTCACCATAATAATCGAGATGATCCAGGACATTTGTGAGAAGAATGGGAACTCCTTCGGAACATTTGCTGGAAATTATTGATCTCGTCTATCTAGCGAAAAAAGCCAAGCTGGAAATGAAAAATCTGGAATGCTCTGGCTAGCCGACTCAAAGCTTTTCAGTATACTTCTCATTGTCAAGTAATTTGGTCAGGCCAGTCCTCTACTTGTTCACAAAGTTTCCAATCTACTTTAATTTAATCTGCTCCTTTTCCTTAATTCCTAGTTGTTCTCTTTTCTCTTTATGAACTTTGTACATCATAAAACTAACTGGCTCTCGTCTCCAACACAAACCGTGAATGGTTTTCCATTGGCCATCGTGTTTGAATAGTAAATCTAATGAGAAATGTTTTTGTTAACAAGAAAAAGTGTACCTCAGTTCGATGATGCTCGTAGTTCTCGATGTTGAGTGGGACGTGAGGAACGGGATCATGATTGTGGACAATTCGATAGGAATAGGGAAGCTAAAAAAGAGTGTTTTTTTTACTTTTGTTCTATTACGGCTTTACTTTTGTTTTGATGGTCTAGTTTTTTATTCTAAAACGCTAGACGGAGTTTTGCGTTAGAGTTAGCCACTGATACTTAAAACGATGCTATTTTTCATTGTACATTTTTCATTTTCATTGTTCATTGTTCATTGTCATCATTCATACCTTTAGCGATACTATCGATCATTTATCGGTAACCCTATTTATTTAATAGTAAGTGAATAGAAAAACCGACCGAATCAATGAGAGCAGCATAGGCTTTGTCTCCGGTTCTCGGCTCGCCAAAAGTCATCAGTTTCATCTAAATTCATGTTTCGATAAGGATTTCTACCAGGGATTCAACCTGATTCACCGGCACCAATCCCAGCTCGGCCAAATATCCGGCACAGAGACCAGCCATTGCAGCGCCAAGAGAATGTCCAGTTATCTTAAAGAACAGAAGCTTCACTGCTGCTTTGCAGTAAAAATTTTTGGCTGCGAGAAGAGGCGAACCCGCGACCTCTCTCTTCTGTTCGTTTGAAAGACGCGCGCGTTAACCAAACGGTCATGCTCTAGTAGATGGCGCAGTGCGACCGCCCTTGTTTCTAGCTCACACGACCTGGGTTCAACTCCCGCCCGCGTCGGCAATTTTGGTTTTTTAAAAATTTAAAAACATGTTGCACAGCTACATGGAATTCTAAGCCAAACTAACTATAAATTATTTGAAACGGCCCACTGGGCGCGGCAGAAGTAGTGCGCACAGACAGACAGACGTCTTAGTTCCTTTATATCTGACCAGCCAAGAAACACGCCTAACGGCGGATTTTTGTCGATTTTTTGGGGATCAAGGACTTTTGTTGCCGTGGAGCAGTGGATAGCGCGCCGGTCTATCGCCCATACAATCCGGGTTCGAAATCCCTGTGCTCTCGAATTTTGCTTTTTAAAAAATCTAAAAGCACATTGCACAACTACATGTAATTCCCTATTCAACGGCGCAAAAATCATTGCAAACGGTCCTCTGAGGGCTGAGGGGTAGCGCGCACAGACAGACAGACAGGCGGACAGACAGACGGACATACAGGACGGACATACAGCACGGACAGACAGACGGACAGACAGCACGGACAGACGGGCGGACAGGCGTCTTAGTCTCTTTATATATCGTAGATTTTAATGAATCTCAAATCAGTAACAAAAACTATAGATGTCACTTGGGGATTTATTTTAAAAGTATAATGTCTCGTCAAAATCTCACCCAAATCTCATAATCAGGATATTGTTGTCTGAGCGTCAAGAAATCGTCCTTAATCCCACTGTTCCACAAATTCAAGAAGGCATCATAGAAGAAATCGGCCACTTTGGCACCACCTGGGAACACACGCTGAAAATTTTAGTTACACTGAAGTCCGATTTATAAAATGAACTATTAAGTTGAGGAAAAAAATAATGCGCTTTTTTGGATTTCGTATTGGGGAATGAAAAATGACTTCAACTCAACACTCACGACTCGCGGGCTTGCAGAAATATTTGATGTTGATCAGAAAACAATCGAAAACTATTCCCACCAACTCGGGAAACAAAATTTGCTGTGGTAAATAAATCCCGCGCGAACTGACTCAAGACAACAAAACAAATCACGTCAATGTAAATTCTTTTTGCTTCATATATGCAAAGCTGGTGGTTTTTGGGATTCGATTTTGAAATCTGATGAAACTTGGATTAATTACGAGGATGTGAAAAGAAAGAACCAATGGCTCTCTACCGGAAAAACCCCTCAAGCCACTTTCAAACCTGATATTCATGAAAAACAAATAATGCTCTGTTGCTGGTGGACCTCAAAAGGTTTGGTGCACTATGAGTTAACTGATCCACGAGAAAACATTGATGCTGATTTCTATTCAAAACAATTGACTTAATTTAACAATACTTTAAAGAAATTGGGGCTCAATCCATTAAAAATTCGATTTTTGGACGATAACGCGAAACCCCACACTGAAAAACTCACAAGGAAATTGACGAGCTGGGCTAAAAGTTGCTTCCTCATGCCCCTTACTCTCCTCACTTAGCCTTAGATTCGTCAGTTTACTTTTTATTTCTGAATCAGTTTATCTTGAAAGAAAAGTCTGATGATCATGCTCAAGTCAAAAAAAAGCGGTCGATAACTATTTTGGCTTGAAAAATCCCCAATTCTTTACAAGGATTTGCGTCAAAGATGGGAAGAAGTCATCGATAAAAATGGAGAATACCTTATTGATTGATAGTTGCAATTTCTTGCCGAATGCAATAAATTGTTAAAACCAAAAAACGCGCATCTTTTTCCTCAACCTAATACTAATCTAACAAGGAAAACGAGATACCTGTTTTCCAAAGAGAATGTCAAGAACTTCCATTGGAACCTCGGCATTGATCTGCGAGCCTCTAGAAAGAAAGCTTACTGGTTGGTAGGGACCAAGTTGACCATGGATTATATTACACAAATGATTTGAACTAGTAAATAGTTTTTCTGTTTCTCAATTGCTGTACCAGCCCACCTCCATGCCACTATAATGGCCTTTTTCGAATCGGATGAGGCGGTGTAAGCCGAACATTTCTCATCCAATATGTCACAATCGTAGTCGATCTTTCTTTTCAACTGAAACGTTTTAATAACAACAATGCCAGTGAGCTGAAAGTTGAATTTATAGTTCTTACTTTTCCATCACCAGTGGCACTTGTGATGCACTCTTGTTGATTATCAATGTAGGCCCCAGCAGCTAATGGCCACATCACCTAGAAAAACTTGTACAGGGTGTTTCAGAATTATAGGCGACAAGACGGGCTAGCCTTGTTTTTATGACATTTTCTTTGTTACGATTCCAATACGGTTCCTATTTTATTCCAATACGATTCCAATACGGTTCCTATTTTATTCCAATACGGTTCCAATACGGTTCCTATTTTATTCCAATACGGTTCCAATACGGTTCCTATTTTATTCCAATACGGTTCCAATACGGTTCCTATTTTATTCCAATACGATTCCAATATGATTCCTATCTTATTTTACGGTATTCCCAGTAGATTGCCAATTTCTGTTTATCATTCAAACTGCTTATTGAAAACCGTGCTTGGACAAGCTAGTAAAATGGCATGTCTACTCAAAAAGCAAAAAGATCTATCACACTATTTAGTCTACAATATTTCAAAACCAATAGTTTCAGTTTGTATTTCTTTATGACTGCTTCTCAAAACACATAAATCACATCGTTATAGTCCTGGAAAGGTTGCTCAATAGCATTTTTTTTTTGTCTTCTTGGTTAGGTGCTTAGCATTCTTTTTTGAATCTGAAAACACTTACATTGCGCGCAAAATTATCA
The DNA here is from genome assembly GCA_958450365.1 of Mesorhabditis belari. Taxonomy (NCBI): domain Eukaryota; kingdom Metazoa; phylum Nematoda; class Chromadorea; order Rhabditida; family Rhabditidae; genus Mesorhabditis; species Mesorhabditis belari. Next base: position 689,692 of record CAUEEP010000750.1, on the reverse strand, counting down.
TCATATTGTTGAGCGAGTGCTGTTGAAAAGAAACAAAAGCTGAGCACCAAAATGATCTTCATGGCTGTTTACTTTGAAAAGTGTTGATGCCACAAAATGAGCAAACGTGTATCCGGCATGGGCAGTGTTTTTTCTTGAGGTAGAGCCATAAAAGAAGACGTTATCAGTCGTTTTCTTCAAGAAGCAATAGCTGATAGTTGAGAGCAATGTCACAGGAAAAGAATTTAAAAGGGATTTTTGAAATGCAATTAAATGAATGACGAGAAAACCACTACACTATGCACAAAACGGGTTAATGACAATATTTATTGCAAACAAGTTAGCCGAATGAAAGTTTAACAGCTTGCTGCTTGACAAACATTCTCAAATACTTGTAAAAGCTTTTCTCCTCCGAGAAACTTGTAAAATGATCTGCCAACTTCTTCTTCTAGGTTTTTTCTATCATATAATCTTTGCGATTTCTAAATGGTAGCCAGATGCGTCTACTAATATTAAGTTGAGGAAAAAGTGATGTCGGTTTTTGTCACAAAACTGTTTATTGTTAAAAACATAAAAAAACACACATCAATCAATGAGATATTCTCAGTTATTATTGATTGATTGATTGATGACTTGTTCCCATCTTTGTCGCAAGTCCCTGATCCCATGCTCAAAAAAAATGGGGAGTTTTCGAGCCAAAATACAGTGTCGACTGCTTTTTTTGATCTGTGCATGATTCTCGAACTCTTCTTCCATAAGAAAACTCTTCAACGACCGAAACAAAAAATAATCTGATGGAGTCAGCTCCGAACTATAAGGTGCGTGGGGCAGAAGTTTCCAACCAAGATCGTCCGATTTTTTGGTGAGTGATTTTTGCAGTTGCATTGTGCATTGTGCAGTGGTTTTGCATTATCATGCAAAAATATTAGGTTGATGCAAAAGTCTTTTTCATTTTTTTCGTACTTCCGTTAAAAAGTAACAAATGCACCAATTGAACAACGGTTTATTGCATTCGAAAGGCCAATTATTTTTCTGCAAAATGACATTAAAACGAGTTTAAAATGTCTTATGTCTAGATTTTTTTGAGAGCCTGAAGTCGGGTAGTCAAAAAAGGCGACGGCTCGATGATGCATTTTAGACGCTTTAGCTAAGGAAACCAATCTTGATGTTAATAAATAAAAGATAGAGCACAAAAAGTTAGATATTTTTTCAGATTTTCAGAGAAATTGATTCAGCCAATTTCTTTATAGAGGTTTTTATAGATTTTTATGAAAAACCCGTTTTCACTCTCGAATTTGCTTGAAAGTGAACCCAAATTGATTTAAAAAGATGGAAATTGAACAAAAAAAACACTTTTTTTATAGAGCAAACCATAGGTTAATTGATGACTCTGTTATTTTTCAAAAGAAGTACGAAAAAAATGAAAAAGACTTTTGCATCAACCTAATAGCAATTCTGATGTTTCAACGCCCAATTTCTTTAAAGTCTCGTTAACTCTCATCAACTGTTTTGAATAAAGATCAGCGGTGACAGTTTCGAGTGGCAAGGGTTGGATTGAGTTCAATGGCATCAAGCAAATCCTCATCTGAAATCTCTTGGGGTCGTCCAGATCGTTCCTCGTCTTGGAGACTTTCATTTCCATCTTTTAACCGCTGAAACCATAGTTGGCATTGTCTTTCGCTAATGCTGTCTTCCACAAAAACTTCAATGATTGTCCGATGCGATTCAGCCGCGGATTTCCCTTATTTAAAATCATACCACAAAGCGGCTCGAAGTCGAAACTTTTCGTCTTGCATTTTGTACCTGAAAATATTGTTAAATTTGTAAAAATCAAATATAATATGAAAGTATAGAGCGTCTCGCTGATATCAATTTGAAAAAAATCGCATAAGCAAAGAATTGGCAAATTGCCAACAACGGGAATTCAAAACCGACATTACTTTTTCCTCAACCCAATATTTGGTTGTTGTCTAATAGAGTAAATGGTTTATGAGAGGTGGAACTAGAGCTATCTAAATAAACTATCTTGAACTATCGAAGTATGTTCCACAGTAGCTAGTTAGCTAATAAACTCACCGCTTCTGGACTCGTCATGTTCCTCTAAAACGCATCAGAGAAGTCACCTAGGTCAGTGAGCCACAGACCCAAAATAAAACAAATTTTGGACCAAACCTCCTGTTGACGAGTGGCTTCATAAACATTGCCACAGTACCAGAAAGTGCGGTTGGTTTCGATCAAAGTGTTATAAAGAGATTTGCACTAATGGTAAGCTGCCCTGGATCTGATAACTTGGATAAGCCAGATCAATTTTGTCTACCCTACCTGGCTTTGCTTCTTAAAGAGCCTTCACTAGCCAATTTACCGTATTATAGAAGCACATGTGCTTCTATTAGAATAAATACAATGTTAGAATAAATAGAATGTTTTATAGTGTTCTCTGTGTTTGTTCAACGGCCGCAAATTGTACTGCAAAAGAAATTTTGGTGGATATAAAATGTTTGATTTTTTTTTAATCTGGAAATCTTATTTGATTTTCTTTTGTTTATTTGTATTCTTATTATAAGAATCTATGGCGCACTCTGAAAAAACTAAAGCTTGAAAGGGAAATCTCTGCTTTCTTGGCTTGATTTTTGTAGCTTTGATTTTTAAATTAGTTTTTCAAAGGGTGTATTTGTATTTTAAGTACGAGTAGAGTACGACGGACGAACAGACGGGCGGACGGATGGATAGGCGGACGGATGGACAGACGAACAGACGAACAGACGGGTGGACGAGTGGACGGACACACCGGATGGACGGACAGACGGATGGACGGGTGGACGAACAGACGAACAGACGGACAGACGGGTGGACGGACAGACGGATGGACGGACAGACGGACAGACGGATGGACGGACAGACGGATGGACGAAAAGACGAACAGACGAACAGACGGACAGACGGATGGACGAAAAGACGAACAGACGAACAGACGAACAGACGAACAGACGAACAGACGAACAGACGGACAGACGGACAGACGGACTGACACACGGACGTGAACGGGTGGACGGACGGACGGATGGACGGGTGGACGGACGGACGGATGGACGGAAAGACGGGTGGACGAACAGACGAACAGACGGGCAGACGAACAGACGAACAGACGGACAGACGGATGGACGGACAGACGGGTGGACGGACAGACGAACAGACGGACAGACGGACAGACGGACAGACGGATGGACGGAGAGACGGATGGACGGGTGGACGGATGGACGAACAGACGGACAGACGGATGGACGGGTGGACGGACAGACGGATGGACGGACAGACGGATAAACATGGACGGACAAACGGATAAACATATTGGAAAAATCATAGACCTATTCCAGGTATTCTTATTATAAGAATCTATGGCGCACTCTAAAAAACTAAAGCTTGATGGGGAAATCTTTGCTTTCTTGGCTTGATTTTTGTAGCCTTGATTTTTAACTTAGTTTTTCAAAGGGTGTATTTGTATTTTAAGTATGAGTTTCCATGGAAAAAAAAGTGCCACTAATAAGAGTCTAGTCTTGTTTCCCCAAATGGTCACATTTCTCTCAAACTATTGAAAAAGGAATCTCTCAAAATCTCAAAACTGATAAATAGTGAGAATCTTTGAGCTCAAAAAAATCTAAAAGTTTCAACAGAGATTTTTCTTTCCTAAAAAGTTTAAGGTTGATGAGAGAGATGGGCGGATTGCCCGTGGATCGAAAAACCGAATGTTCGCTGAATCGGCTTGGATTGGAAAAAAAAGATAAATAGCTTGGAAATAGTTGAGAAATGTTGTTTTATCTCAATTTCCTTTCTAAAAATGCAATATTTCTCGATGTTTCTTTTTTTGTTGATTATTGGTTTATTCATCGATGTTTGTCATGGCTGTAAGTCTCAAAAAAACTGTTCTTTTCAACTATATGAGGAACTAGAGAAGCTAGAACAGGGACTAATTGTAAGAGTTTCTGTTCAACTCTATTAGGAACTAAAGAAGCTAGAGCAGGAGCTAATTGTAAAAGTTTCTGTTCAACTATATGAGGAACTAGAGACGCTAGAACAGGGGCTAACTGGAAAAGTTTCTGTTCAACTCTATTAGCGGAGGTACCCATGCTTGTTCGTTATAAATTTCTAATCATAATCCGGTAAGGTCCAGTTGACTATGATAAAAGGCTGGAAATAAAGAAGCTAGAACAGGGACTAACTGTAAGAGTTTATAGACAAGATTAAGCAAAAATTACTAATTAGTCGAGCCACAGTATTGGACAAAAGATCACCTTATGAATTTTCCTCTATCTTTGAAGAGCTATAACTCCAAACCATTCCATCATAGACTGGAAGTGTTATGGTAATTTTGAAAGCTTAAAACAAGCTCTATAACAAGGTGTATTTGCTTTTTAGAATCATTTTAATTTTTGACACATTTTGGGGTGCGCAAAATCGGGTTTGAAAAGACAACATTTTCAGCGCTGTTTTTCTTGTTGATGCCGTGCTCTAATCATCTTGAAACCGTGTTTTTTGGATAGAACGTGCAAAATTACTCCTACAAACCTTTGATTTGAGTATTTATTGCTGTCTCAAAGTTCTAAAACAACCCAACTTCGCATTACCATCGTTTTTTTGAGACTAAAAACTATTGAGAGAGCAAATCTGAAATTTTACATAAATAATACTTAACTTAAAATGAAAGAAAAGAACAGGATCAGAAAAAAGAACAAAAACAAAGCATTTGAACTGAGAATTCTCACATGATATCTGAAGCGGTAAGACGCGGATTTTTTCGAGACTCCTTTACAGCCTTTCGGTCCATTTTGCGTAAAAACGTGTCAAAAATTAAAATGATTCTAAAAAGCAAATACACCATCTTATAGAGCTTGTTTTAAGCTTCCAGAATCATTATAGTACTTTCAGTCTACGATGGAAAGGCTCGAAGTTATAGCTCTTCAAAGATAGAGAAAAATTCACAAGGTGTTCTTTTGTCTAGTATTGTATGTTAACAGGACTAAAAATATGAAATAGCTGAGCGTGGCCACATGTATAGTTAGCCTAGCCTTGTCTAATTCTTGGCTTTATTCAGCTTTTGGTAGGATTCACAGTGAAAATGATGCATTGACTCATTTCAGATTTGACTTGGTCATTTGGTAGCGATGACGACGATGACTACTACTCTGGGCAACGTTATCTTGGTTCGTTTCCTTAGTTATTCTAATGAATGAATGCATACGAAATGGCTAATCCATATAAATTTCTCCACCAGTTATCTAATTTCTATTTGATTAGAATGCAAACTTATAATCTAAGCTAATAACAGGGCAACTTTTTTATATGGAGAAACTTTTCGATCATTCAAGTCAACTCAAGTTTAATTTTCTTTTAAGCCAAACTTCTATTAGCTTCTATTTTTTTAATTAAAATGTTTCTATCCTTTTATCAATATCTTTTTTGAGTTTTGAGAGATAATTTGAAGCGATAAAGCTTGAGATTTCTTAATGAATTAGCTTTTTATTAAAGAAGTCTATGAAAAAAATGTTTACTTGAAAAAGTTTTTCAATAGCTGGAATCTTTGGTCAAAAAAAGCTCATTATTACATAACTTTTCACTAGCAACGACTCATAAAAGAACTTTTTGAAAACTGGTATTCGTTTGGGGAAATCTGGAAAAATTTAGTACATTCTGTTGGAAGATTTGCAATGGAATTAAATTGAACTTTTACATGAGATTGATCTAAACTAGTTAGTTACGCTCTTTGCAAAAAGCAAGTGTTATTTCGAAGATTTCATTGCTAGTTGATTGCTTACTCTGTATCAGATTGCCTTGGGATCTATCTTTTAGAACTTCAAACCAGATCAATAACTTCACCGACCCAATAATCCCAGTTCATTGCCTACTCTGTATCAGATTGCCTTGGGGATCTAGTCTTTCAGAACTTCAAACCAGATCAATAACTTCACCGACCCAATAATCCCAGTTCATTGCCTACTCTGTATCAGATTGCCTTGGGGATCTAGTCTTTCAGAACTTCAAACCAGGTCAATAACTTCACCGACTCAATAATCCCAGTTGATTACCTACTCTGTATCAGATTGCCTTGGGGAGCTAGTCTTTCAGAACTTCAAAACCAGGTCAATAGCTTCATCGACCCAATAATCCTAAATCTTCACTAGAAATTGACTCTACAAAACGTATCATTACTTTAGGTGGGTCTTATGGACAGCCAACCGTTCAGCAAACATATGGTCAACCGTTCTATGGTCAACCAAGCTACTCTCCAGTCACATACTCATCGGTGAATATGGGCGGTCGATCGGCTGGCCAATGTCAAGGTTGGGCTCTAGGCTGATTTTGAATTGAATTTTGCTTCTTTTTAATTTAGAGGTCAGCGTCAGTAAACTTGAAAGCTTATCATCTAGAAAACAGATGAAAAGGGAAGAACATGAAGAAAGCCATGAGATTCGAGTCAGTTTACGATGTCAATTCCTGAAGAAAGCAATAAGCGGATCTTACCGAAAAGTTCTTGGATCAGGAATGATTTGAGCACTCAAATTCAGGTCCAGAACAAACACTTTACTCCTTACAAGGAAATGACACGAGCTCGAAGTTCAGAATCGGTTCGTGATCGAGTGCACCTCATAGAATCGGCTATGCTGATTCTGAATCTGGAAAAACTAGCTGCACACGCACAAGGAATTAGAAAATTCCCTTAAAGTTCGGACTCTTCATGGGCCTTTGGACACAAGAAACTTTTCAACAGCTTTGGTGGTCTAGCGGATAGTGTGCTAGCCTACGGAACTTCTGAAGTTTTTTGGCTTCGGTTCGGATCCTCGCCTGGCCAATTCTTTTTTGGCTTTGCTTTGCTTTTGATTTTGTTTTTTTTGGAAAATTCTTTTCCTTATGTCTTGAAAATTCTTTTTCTGATCTCTGATATTTATCTTTTATGCACTTTTTTTACAACTTCTAAACGGTGTTGATAAAAATTTCAATTTTCAAATGTTTCTTCTCGTTGAAAAGTTTCTTTATGGTGGCCCATGAAGTGTCCGAAATTTAAGGGAATTTTCTATACCAGATTCCTTGCGATTGCGTCGATGTTTGCAGTTAATTTTTTAGAGATTCAGAATCAGCATAGTCGATTCTATGGGATGCATTCTGAACTTCGAGCCGGTCATTCTGAATTCGTGTCATTTCGTGCTGGTGTCCTTGTTAGCTATTTCCTTGTTAGCTATCCTTCCTCAAAGCCCCAGTGACAAGGCCAGATATCCACTCTGGATGGATCCTCGAAATTGCCATTAAGCCATTATAAGCCAGCTCATTTTCAGTTATTCGCTATCTCGGAAATCAATATGTTGACTATCTCCGGACCAGTTATCCCTCGTACCAATGTTACTGTTCAAATATCGGCTATTTCACTCACGTGATGAGGACAAACCAGTATGCTGCATGTGCGAACAATTTGCCGACGAACAAGCTGATGCAATGGTCACAAACCACTCATGTCACTCAGTATACTCCAGTTTATACTGAAACCACATGGCCTTATTATTCTTACTACAGTAGGGGATGGGGGAAATAATAAATCAATGATAAGAATGTGCGAATGGCAGAAATTTGTGAATTCATTTTATTTTTGATCGAATAAAACTGATATGATGGATAAATTATATCTTTTGTCAACTCAAATACACTAAACACAATTCAATTCAAACTCTGGAAAAGAGCTTCTAAGAATAAATTCTTTAACCTTCATTAAAACCCTTCTTTCTTTAATTTTCTTGTTTAATTTAAAAAAAATTTCTTTAACCTTACAATTCTTACCTTATCTTTGCTTTTTGTTAGACAAAAGTCACCTTTTTGTCCTATCGAAGTCATTAAAACTCGACATTTATTCGGATCGGAACTGATTTGAGTCTTTTGATGAAAGAAAACTTGTAATACTGCCGGAAAATGGCGGAAAAACATCGATATTTTCCTCCCCATTTCTTCTTTTTACTTTAACTTCATTTTAATCTCTGATCAAACCTAATCGAGTAAGCCTTATTCAATTTGACAACCTTAAATAAGGGAACATACTCTATCTTTTCTATTTGTTTTATATTGCTGTCGAATTACAGAATAATCGAATTGCGGCTGAATTCATTTGACAAAGGTTTAAAGTCTAAACTAACAAGTAGCTTTTGAAAGGTAAATAGAGGAAAGGCTTATAAGAATTTTTTTTGTTTTCACGGTCGGAGTCAATATCTTTTAAAATAATCAATATCTTTGCAATCTTTTTGTAGAAGATAAGGTGTTAATAACAAGAATAGTAGTGTAGTCTGTAACAGTAGTGTAGTCTGTAACAGTAGTGTAGTCTGTAACAGTAGTTTAGTCTGTAACAGTAGTGTAGTCTGTAACAATAGTGTAGTCTGTAACAATAGTGTAGTCTGTAACAGTAGTGTAGTCTGTAACAGTAGTGTAGTCTGTAACAGTAGTGTAGTCTGTAACAGTAGTTTAGTCTGTAACAGTAGTGTAGTCTGTAACAGTAGTGTAGTCTGTAACAGTAGTGTAGTCTGTAACAGTAGTGTAGTCTGTAACAGTAGTGTAGTCTGTAACAGTAGTGTAGTCTGTAACAGTAGTTTGTCTGTCAGTAGTTAGTCTGTAACAGTAGTGTGTCTGTACAGTAGTGTAGTCTGTACAGTAGTGTGTCTTAACAGTAGTGTAGTCTGTAACAGTAGTGTAGTCTGTAACAGTAGTGTAGTCTGTAACAGTAGTGTAGTCTGTAACAGTAGTGTAGTCTGTAACAGTAGTTTAGTCTGTAACAGTAGTTTAGTCTGTAACAGTAGTGTAGTCTGTAACAGTAGTGTAGTCTGTAACAGTAGTTTAGTCTGTAATAGTAGTGCAGGCTGGAGGGGGGTTGAAAAAATAGTAGTGCGCACTACTATTCCAGAAAATCCGGTAATTAGATCAGAGTCGTACTGAAGAGATTTCCTTTTAACAATAAGTCAAACAACCATCTTATTTTCAAATCAAAAGTTTTTATATTTTAACTTTTGTTCTCTATTAGTTAAAATCAATTGAGAATCCTTTTTCTCAAATTTAATGTTCAAAATTTTAAAGTTCAAAATTTTAAAGGCTCAAGCTATCCCAAAAGAGCTGTTTTGTTTATTTGTCCACTTTTTCCCCCTCTTGTACTTGCCCTTTGTTATTGATCGATTGAGAAAGAACTCTTTCCCCTTTTTCCCGTTGTTGACTCATCATTTTTTTAAATCTTTTCCCTTTTTTCTCTCTTTTGATCTATCAATATGTTTTCCCGAGAATTCTCGAATAGTTTGATTTTGAAACGAGCGACAATTCGTCATAGTCTCTCAATTGGGTGAAATTTTTACCTATTTGTTGGTATATTTCTGGAATCACTGTCCTCTAAAGGACTTTTAATTGACTAAAATTGAACTTATCATCTTTTTGAAGTCTTTTTGAAGTCTTTTGAATTATTTTATTGATCAAAGTTCGATCAAAGTTGCCAACCAAAGCTATTTTTATTTAAATAAGAAAAAAAGAAAGATCAAATTATTGAAATCAAGAAGATTTCCTCTAATTTAAACGTGAATTGAATAAAATTCAATTCACTTTTCAAAACTCATCATGACTACACGATATTTCGGTGCTGGTGCCTTAAAAGACTATGAGGACTATCACGATGCAACTTGTGAAGCTTGTCAAACTGCAGAAATTCGCGGAAATCGTTATGATTGCCATTCTTGTTCGATCACTCTTTGCCAGAATTGCTATCTAACAAAAGATTATGGCTCTGCCCCTCAACATAATGATTTTCATACTTGTAAAGTGACACCATGTCCTTTGGATCGTTTGGCTTCACCGCAACAAAATGTTTCTTGTAATGGATGTCTATCCGAGAATTTTCTCGCTATTTGCTATCATTGTGAAGTCTGTGATGAGTTTAATTTGTGCGAAAGTTGCCATTTGGAAGCTCGATACGCGCCGATCGAGAATACAATTGTTAAGCATGAAAGTGGACATAAGATGAAGGTCAGTTCAGCAAATTTCTAGATTCTAGATTCTCTAGATGATTAAAGATAAGGTTTTATATTTTTCTGTATCAACTACTAGATAAATCGTTTTGATTTCCAAAATTTAGCTTTATTTTTCTGTAAAAACAGAAAAAGATAAGCCTCTTTTCATAAATTCAATACGGAAAACGAGAAAATTTATTACAAAAGTATTTACAACTCTATGGTTTTAGAAAACCGCTTTGATAAAGCATAGCATAAAAATAGGGTTATTATTTTAAATATTTTTATAAAAGCAATGTTTAATACGAGCTTGAGTTGGTTGAATCAAAATTAAACCAAGTCAAACCAAGCCAAACTAAAGGACGTTAATATAATTCAGAGTGACCGCAAAGTCTACAACTTTTTGGAAAAATATCTAGGAAATGTCTAATTTATTTCAAAAGTGGCAAGTGTTATATAGAGAATTGTAGCCCTTAATCTTGGCTACATTTATCTACCAAAAAGGCAAATCTGTCATTTGGCCGCTTAACATGAACTTAAATTTTGGTTATGCTAATTCAGTTAAATAGTTTGTAATTGTAGCCCTAAGTCTCGGCAACATTTATCTACCAAAAACTTTCCGATTCGACTGATACAACTCATTTAACAAGCGCTTGAATGAGCGCTAGTCATTTGTCGAATCTGTCTAGTCGAATCTGTCATTTGGCCGCTTTGCTTTATTAAAAATTGTTAAGAAAAGCTTTCAATATTTAATGCAAAAATAGCGTTTAACATCATTTAATAACATTAAGAATCACAGTTAATTATTTAACTTTAGTTTATCTTAAACGAGTACTTCTGGTGCTAGAGTTTCGTTTGATTTCCGTTCAACTTCCACAGAATAGATCGGCCAGAAAAGCTGGGTAGTGGAACTAAGTTGATGAACTAGCATAACCAAAATCTAAGTTAATGTCAAGCGGCCAAATGACAGATTTGCCGGAGAGATGTCGACGCTCATTCAAGCGCTTGTTAAATGAGTTGTATAAGTCGAATGGGGAAGTTTTTGGTAGATAAATGTAGCCAAGATTAAGGGCTACAATTTATTATAGAGGCCTTGAGTCTTTTGAAATAAATTAGAAATTTCCTAGATACTTTTCCAAAAAGTTGTCGCTATACTTTGCGGTCACCCTGTAGATTGATACTTGTATGCAATAAACATGATTTAAATAAGCAGCAAGTCAAGCCAATTCAAGCCAATTCAAGCCAAGAGATGTGAGCTTGGCTTTGACTGGCTAAAAATATATGTCTAAAGCTGATGAATAGCATTAAAAAATTGTTTTTCAGGAGATTCTTCCCATTGAGCGCGAAGATCGAAGCGAATTTGTGGTAACAGCGTGTGCAATCGAATTCCAACAATTGATGGGATCTCAAATGGTGGCCCAGCCTGACACCTATTATCTAAATGATCAAGAGGGACTTCATGTACTTGGACAAAAATCGGCTTTTGCTCTTTTTGGACCACCTAGTCAGTTGCCTGATGGGAAAACCGTTTTTGGCTATTCAAAGAAACAAGAAAAAGTTATTCAAAAGCTAACAAAACATCTTGAAAAACTTGCAGAAGATAAAGAAGATAAAGAAAAAAAAGATGGAAAACTTCTCGTCTCTTTTATCTTTATTCGATATTTTACTTTAAACGGAAAACGAGAAGGAACAGCTCCATTATTAAGAGTTCATTTGAATTCAGAGATTCTATTTGTAGAGCCCAACTGTCGAACTTATGATGATTGGATAGATTTCACAAAGAAGAATCAGTTTCCTGAGGGCCAGCTGATCTGTCCGGAACGAGGCGTTTACACTCTCGATAAGAATGGGAGAATCGAATTGGAACAACGAAAATCTGCTGATTGTAAGTTGACAAGGCAAATCGTTCGATCTGGAGATATTGTGGCAACAGTTGGAGCAGTTGGAGCGACAACGCTTGGCCTTGTCGGTCTCTTTACTCCATTGGCTCCAGTTGCGGCAACAACGTTGGCCTATTCGGGAGCAGCTCTAACAACTTGGGCAGTTGGTAGAACCGGTCAACAAATGTATGATAGAAACTCGCACGAACAAACGCTAAATCCCTTAACTGATCGAGACGCTTTTTTCTGTTGGTTTACTCTTCTATCCGCTGCCGCTCCAATTGGAACTCAATTAGCTGTTAATCATTTAAGTTTATTGGCTCAAGAAGGTGCTCAAATCAGTAGAACCACTCAACTCTTGACAAACATTGCAATTTTTGGAGGTATCGGCATTGGAGGCTTTGGTCTATTGTCTTCAACCGCAAATCTAGTTTCAAATTTGAAGAAAGGACGAAAACCGACACCTTTAGAGATCTTCCAGCTAAGCGCTGGCTTGCTATTCTTCTCTCATTCGGTAGCCAATGTGAAACAAGCCAGTCAGATCATCAATGATATCCACAATAAACAAACAATCGATATGGTTGTTCCAGAGAAGAAAGATCGACTGGATATAGACGATTTTACTTTACTAAAAGAGGGAAATAAGGAACAGAACGAGCATCATCAAACATTGGTTAAAGATGGAAATCTGAAAGGAATGACTCCACCAAAAGTCGAACGTTATGCAGAAGGGATTGCTGATCGAACGAGAATGTCTCTCTATGGTGGAAGTAATTCTGATCAAGCTTCTGTTACAACAATCCTTTCAATGGAACCAGCTGAATTGAGTAGAAGAATCAAACGCGCGATTAAACCGGAACAACTGAATGGACGACATAATGTGGAGCTAGAGGGAACCTATCACGCGATCAATCAACATTTTGACCCAAAGACGAAAGCTTTCAGAACAGAATATGTAAAGGTGGGCATTCAATTTCTATAAGTTTTATTAAAATTCGAAAATTTTAGCGATTTCGAGGGTTTTAGTTGCTTTGTTTGTTTAAATTGAAAGAAAATAGAGATTTCGTCAACTCTAACCTATAACAGTAGGTAGAATTCACTTTTTCCTACCAAACCAAACTAAAGGACGTTAACTAAAGGACCAAACTAAAGACGTTAACAGGGTGACCGAAAAGTCTAGCGACAACTTTTCGAAAAGTATCCAGAAAATTTTTAATTTATTTCAAAATTGGCAAGTGTCATGTAGAGAATTGTAGCCCTAATTCTCGGCAACATTTATCTACCAAAAACTTTCCGATTCGACTTATACAACTCGCTTAACAAGCGCTTGAATGAGCGCAAGTCATTTGGTCGAATCTGTCTAGTCGAATCTGTCATTTAGCCGCTTTGTAAGTGACTTTTTTGTCGCTCTTTTGTTTATAGCTCAACTTTCATTCATCAAAACACGATAAAAACTTGCTCTCTAATAGAAAATCGAATACTAACAATGTTTCAAATAATATACTACACGGCGACCTCAAAGTCTAGCGACAACTTTTTTGAAAAGTATCTAGGGAATTTCTAATTTATTTCAAAATTAGCAAGTGTTATATAGAGAATTGTAGTCCTAATTCTCGGCAACATTTATCTACCAAAAACTTTCCGATTCGACTTATACAACTCATTTAATAAGCGCTTGAATGAGTGCAAGTCAAACCTGCAGTCAAATCAGTCAAATCTGTCATTTGGCCGCTTTTCTTTATTAAAAATCGTTAAGAAAAGCTTTTCAATAATTCTTTTGTGCAAAAACTGTTTCATAGTTTACTTTTTTATGGTTTTAAAGAAAAAAGGTGGGTCTCCCCAAACGGTGTACTACCCAGCCCCGAGATTCGGCTTAAAAGTTTTTCCTTATGGGCATCCCTCTCAACACACTGTATGAGCGCGCAGTTTGGAGCCCCGACACTTGGCTTAAAACGCCTTTTCTTAAGTTCTCGTTGTGTTTTTTGGAATCTACGCATAAAACTACCCCAGAAAAAGTGGTTTTGAAGAAAAAAAGTGCCGCCCTGAACTACTTTTAGTACAACTTTAGTACAACCTTTTTATCATTTTAGCCTTTTCTTGCTATTAACGGTTTTTAACAGAATTTTTTATTTATTTTAAAAAGAAAAATCTTATTCTATTAGTAGCATATCAAATCGTTTTCATTTCACTTCAATGCTTTCATTTTCAGATCGAGAATCCGGTGTTCGGTTTGAAAAATGGTGAGCCGATTCATTTGAATGCTGAAGCTTCTGGAAGGCCACAATTGCTCACAAGACAACAATTCTATGAGCATTTCCCAGCCCTCAACGAGATGACCCCAATTCGGCACATTCGATTCGGTCCCAAATTTCCGAAAAGAAGAAGAAAAGGAAATGAGGAGGAGAGCGATGATTTCCACCAAGAGCTTTAATTTCTCTTTTCAATAAATTTTTAAGATTTACAAAACGTTTACAAGAAATACACAAAAGCTCACTTGATAAAGAGATTAAAAACGAAGTTTTAATAAAGAATTAAAGCTTAGAAAGATAAGATTTGTATATGTCGTAGCCGATTATGAATGAGTGGGTCTAGAAGCGTCCAACCATCAAGTATTTGGTATCTTTCAACGCAGAATCATTGATAATTATGTTAAATTTTTAAAATTAGCAAGATTTGATGAAAAGAAAAAAAAATTAGAGCAAAAAACTGTTTGTTCAAGAAAAAACTTTGAAGCCCCATAATTTTTTTTCTTTTTATCCAATCTTTCTAATTTAAAAAATTTAACATAATTATCAATGATTCTGCGTTGAATGATACCAAATACTTGATGGTTGGACGCTCCTAGACCCACTCATTCATAATCGGCTACAGGGGTCCCGGCGATTTTGAATGATACGTTGTAGCGCCAGCAATTTTTAACCTAAACTCACAAATTTGGTACCAATCGACGCAGAATTGAATTCGCTACAAGATGATATAATATTGTCCTCATACATTAAATCGGCTACATTAAATCGGCTCTACTAGAAAGATTTACCAAAAAATTTCATTCATAATCGGCTACGACATATAGATTTTCTTCAAAGATCAAAAAGGATTCATGAACCAAAAAAAGTTTGATTATAAACTGAAGATTTTGTATAGATTTTCACCAATTTTAATAAAACTTAGAAAATCAATGCCCACCTTTACATATTCTGCTCTGAAAGCTTTCGTCTTTGGGTCAAAATTTCGTTCTTATGTCTGCAAAATTGTAAAAAAAGGTTAATAAAGACTAAACGAGGAAGATTTTTTATTTCCCAGGAAATATAATATCATAGTTTTCGACAAAAGCCCCACAAAAGCCGACAAAAGCCTGGTTGTTCTTTGTGCAGAAGCCAAACGATCCAACGGTTCCTTTCTAAAAAACAATTATTTCTAAAAGTTTTTGCTATGTTTCCTATTTTTACAGCATCAAATTTAGTCTTCGCATCGACTGCTTTTCTCTTTCGCTTTGGCTTATCCGTTCCCTCGTTTGCTTCTTTGTCCGATTGGTTGTGCAGTTTATTTCACGTTGATTTTCTTGTCCTTTTTCTTTTGATCAACTAATTTGTTCGTTTGACGTATCGTTGGACACAAGCTCGACCAATTTTGTAGAATTTGGCAGCGGTAGAGACTTCGCAAGCCATTTTTGCAGCCAAATTTAATCTTCGCATCTATTGCTTTTCTCTTTCGTTTTGGCTTATCCGCTCCCTCGTTTGCTTCTTTGTCCGATTTGTTGTGCAGCTATTTCACGTTGATTTTCTTGTCCTTCTTCTCTTGATCAGCTAATTTGTTCGTTTGATGTATCATTGGACACAAGCTCGACCAATTTTGTAGAATTTGGCAGCGGTATGAACGGAGCCCTCGCAAGCCATCTTTGCAGCCAAATTTAATCTTCGCATCTATTGCTTTGGCTTATCCGTTCCCTCGTTGGCTTCTTTGTCCGATTCCTCGTGCAATTCTTCGTTCAATTCACGTTGATGTTATTGTTCTTCTTCAAAGAATCGGTTCAGTTCGTGCTCGCGTCGATTGCGAAGCGCTTCAAAGTCATCCCAGCTTTCGTGATCTCTCATCGAACCTAAAAAATGAAATTATTAAAGAAAACAAATAAGAAATGCTAGAAAAGCAGTAAAAAAGGAGAATAAATGAATGAAAATTTTGCAATTGCAAGCTAAAAAGCAAAAAGTTGAATATCTGGGGGTGGGAGAAATGCGACCTTTTTTTTGCGCACCTGGACATTTGCACACGTTTTGTTTTGCTGGAAAAGGCCTTAGGAAAGGTCGTAGAGCTTCAAAAATGTTTTCATAGAAGGGAATCGTATGTGTAGATTCCGAATTTCGACAAATCAGACCTTGCTGACATGTCAAATTTGGACTAAAAGGCAAAAACTACGCAACTTAACGCTTTTCCGCAGTTTTTGCCTTTTAGCCCAAATTTGACGTCTCAGCGAGGTCTGATTTGTCGAAATTCGGAATCTACGCATACGATTCCCTTATATGGAAATATTTTCGAAGCTCTACGGCCTTGCCTAAGGCCTTTTCCAGCAAAAAAAAGGTGCGCAAATGTCCAGGTGCGCAAAAAAAAAGGTCGCATTTGTTCCACTCCCGAATATCTTGAGTTTTCTCATAGGCATTAAGATATTCAGTTAAGGGGCGCTACTATTACAGGTATCACGGTATAAATCCTGTTAAATTGTTAACTACTGATAACCATCTGCTGATAGTTTGGTTTTACTATTAGTGAGAGTCCTTCTCCTTTAAGCCAATTGTAAGCGTTTCCTTCTGAATTCAACCGTTTTCTAAAACGTGTCCCCTTTCTCTTTCTATTTCTTCGGTGTACTTTGTGCGGTGTTTAGAGTGTAAATGCATCCTTTCCAGTGCAGTTTAGCCCCTCAGATCATACAATCCTTTATAACGATCATACAAACCTATCAATTATAAACCTATCAATTATTTAAGCTTCTATGAATGTCATACAAGATTATTTGTAAATCTTTTAGCTATATATTTAAGAATTTTAAGAACATTTTCTTTTCAAAATAAAACAACATGATTTTTGATTAAATGAAATAAGAGATTACGACTTAAACATACCAATCAGACCATATAGAAAGAAAAAAGATGTTATGGTTGAAAGGCGAGCCATTTCCAATTGAATAAGTGAATATCCGGAACCAGTTTCAGTTTTTAAAGTCTAGTCTTTTGCAAATTTTTTTGCTAGCATCATGTGGTTAATCTTTTGGTAACCTTTTTTTAACAAAAAGCATCCCGTTATTGTTGGCGAATTCGACTTTTTACGATTATTTGATCTCTATTGAGCTGTTTTGAAATGAAATCCGCCCACGAATGCTCAACAACTAGAGTCTTCCGTTTATGCTAGTAAAGCAAGAGTAAAAATGTTAAGAAATATTCGAGAATAATTCTAAGTCTTGCTCAAAAAAGATCCTAAATGAAAACTCCAATGCTATAAATCATTTTTTTCATTTCATCATCCAAAATGAGTCTTTTGAGCAAAACATTGGCAAAAGACTAGACTTAAAGGTTTTTAAATGAGAAAAAACTTGCCTGCGAGCACTCAAATGTTCCGTAGCATTCCTCAAACTTCTGAATTTCTGAATGTAAAAAATAAGCCAAAACAAGTAAACCAATCTCCATCCAGGACGATGTGAGACAGCTATCACCAGACAAAAACACAAAGAAGATGCAATTAAAAGTCGCATCTTTGTCCGGGAAGGGGTAAACAGTTACTAAACCGTTTCTGAATCAGCTACTATAAGAGATTTTGGGCTGAGATGTTCCTATTTTATGTCTATCTATTTTTTAAATAAAAACTCCCTCCACTTCACTACAGAGTAGCTATAAAGATCTATAAATTACAGGATCTATTTTTTGAGCAAAAGGTCTTTGATTAGAAAAGTGGAACGAAACGGAAAAGTTATCTGTGTTTGATAAAATTTAGTTTTCTAGACGAAAAAAAAGTGACTTGTTATGAATGAATTGACTTGTTATTTGAATTTAAGGTTAGAAGCTTAGAGGACTTTTGGAAGCTTAGGGGACTTTTGAAAGCTTAGGGGACTTTTGAAAGTTTAGGGGACTTTTGAAAGTTCAGGGGACTTTTGAAAGTTTAGGAGACTTTTGGACGTTTAGGGGACTTTCGAATAGTTAGTCAAGCTCTAAATATTTATAACTTACTACAGAGACAATATATTCATCTACTTTGGATATATTTTTAAAAAAACACATTCCAGGCTTTCAAATGAGAGCAAATGGAGCTAGATTGGATAGATCAATCCCGAAAGTCAAAGGCAAGATCAAGTGACACAACAACGACTTGTAGCCCATTCGATTTTCTCGAGACTCATCTATCCAATCTAACTCCATTTGGTCTCATTTAAAAGCCTGGAATGTGTTCTTTGAAAATATGAATCAAAAGTAGATGAATATATTGTCTCTGTAGTAAGTTATAAATATTTAGAGCTTGACTAACCATTCAAAAGTCCCCTAAACTTGCAAAAGTCTCCTAAACTTCCAAAAGTTCCCTAAGCTTCCAAAAGTCCCCTAAACTTTCAAAAGTCCTCTAAGCTTCTAACCTTAAATTCAAATAACAAGTCAATTCATTCATAACGAGTCACTTTTTTTTTCCGTCTAGAAAACTAAATTTTATCAAACACAGATCACTTTTCCGTTTCGTTCCACTTTTCTAATCAGAGATCTTTTGCTAGATCCTGTAATTTATAGATCTTTATAGCTACTCTGTAGTGAAGTGGAACAAGTTTTTATTTCAAAAATAGATAGACATAAAATAGGAACATCTCAGCCCAAAATCTCTCTATAATAGCTGATTGAGAAACGGTTTAGTAACTGTTTACCCCTTCCCGGACAAGGATGCGACTTTTAATTGCATCTTCTTTGTGTTTTTGTCTGGTGATAGCTGTCCCACATCGTCCTGGATGGAGATTGGTTTGCTTGTTTTGACTTATTTTTTACATTAAGAAATTCAGAAGTTTGAGGAATGCTACGGAACATTTGAGTGCTTGCAGGCAAGTTTTTTCTCATTTGAAAACCTTTAGGTTCATTGATTTTCATTAGAGATCTCAATATTAAAGCTAATTATTAGCTTAATACAAAAATTTGAAAAAAAATGAGTAATTTAGGGTTTAAGATGCTGCACTGAATGTCCGTGGGGCGCCATATGTGGAGCTGGAACGAAGGTGGTGATGTTGTTGTTGTTGTTGTTGCTTGTTGAGGAAAATCTTTAACAATCTTTAATATTTTTATGAATTTAAAGCCTCTTTTAAATCATGATTATAATCTTTTAAAAGAAATAAGCTCATTTTTACAGTATGCTCCCGTCTGTCAGCCATCATGCGGTCGGAACGACAAAGAATTTTTCGGAAACGAGCCTAGCTATGTCAAAAGCGTAAGTCAAGAAGTTTTTATCTTTTCGAAAACAATTTTCCAGCCCAATGCTTTCTGCAGTGATACCTACGAATGTCCATACGTTTGTTTTTTAAAAGAATTTAAAATTTGAAGCTGAAACGCTTGTAAGCAAAAGCATTCCTTAGTTAAATCTAGCATTTGATTAGGCTCTAGCATTTGATCAAACTCTAGCATTTGATCAAGCTCTAGCATTTGATTAGGCTCTAGTATTTGATTGGGCTCTAGTATTTGATTAGGCTCTAGTATTTGATCAAGCTCTAGCATTTGATTAGGCTCTAGTATTTGATTAGGCTCTAGTATTTGATCGGGCTCTAGTATTTGATCAGGCTCTAGTATTTGATTGGGCTCTAGTATTTGATTAGGCTCTAGTATTTGATTGGGCTCTAGTATTTGATTAGGCTCTAGTATTTGATCAAGCTCTAGCATTTGATCAAGCTCTAGCATTTGATTAGGCTCTAGCATTTGATTAAGCTCTAGCATTTGATCAAGCTCTAGCATTTGATCAAGCTCTAGCATTTGATTAGGCTCTAGTATTTGATTAGGCTCTAGCATTTGATCAAGCTCTAGCATTTGATCAAGCTCTAGCATTCAAGCTCGTTACAGCTTGATCAAATGCTAGATTTAACTAAGGAATGGCGTCAACTTAAGACCTTTTTGAATAGCATCTAGCTTCTAGCATCTAGCAGAGTTTTGAAGGCTGACTCCAAATCTATTAAGTTGAACCGAATAAAACTACCGCAAAATCTTTTGTCGTTAAATATTGATTGCTGCCTATCTAATCAATATATTTTGATGTTAGTTAAACCTTGTTTTCTTGCTTGTTTTCTTATAAGCTCTTTCTTATAAGCCTTATAAGTCTTATAAGCCTTTTTTTCACCTCACAAAGCAAACGACGCGATGGTGTAGTGGTTAGTATGGCCGCGCTCGGCACTTTTTGACCCCAGTTTAAATACCCTCACTCTCAATTGTTTTTGCTTTTTTGTTAAGTCATACAAAACCGCTTTTAACCATTTATACAAGATGCAAAATACAATAATGGCAATAATAATGCCACAACCATTGTTGGTGACACAATCATTAAGAAAGAAAAGAAATAAATTGTCAATTATTCAGTATTTGAGTAGATAACATTGGGAAATACTAGTAACAAAAAAGAAATTTCAAAAAAAACTCTATCAAATAAGCTAGATGCTATTGAAAAAAAGCGAAATTCAAATATTCAAAAGCTAGATGAGAAAGTTGACTCCATTCTCTAGTAAGAAAAGCTTCAAGATCTTCAAATTCGATCGATTCGATCGTTTTCGATCGTGGCAAAATCGATTTAGCAAGCTTTAAAGGAATTTTCTTAAAGAAACCCAATCTGAATCAGATAGAGCAGATTCTTTTGCATAAATCTTAACTTTTGCAGCTCCATGTCTGTTGTGCGATGTGCCCAGCCGATGCTCCATGCGGTCCCCGGAACGCAGGTATTCACAAATCAAATAGTTTTGATAAAAAACAGATTAGTTTAAAAAAATGACTTTGAATCTTCAGTTTGCTCCCACTTGTCGAAGAGACTGTCCGCCTGGAGACCCCAACTACAGATTTTTCCCTGAACCCGTCACTCTTAACTAACTTTTTGTCTCTTTTTGTCTTCTCTATATCTTTTTAACAAATCATTTACTTGAATTTACATTTACAAATCATTACTTTTCTACTCTGCTCAATGCTAGTTTCTTTCAAATAAATAAGGGTCACTCCCGGTATACTCTTTTATTATTTAACAAATGAATGAATGAATGAATGAATCGTTTTGTCTCGAAACACTCTTCATGGTCGATTTCACATCATTCTTCTCGTTCAAATTATTCTCAGTATTATCGGTATCGTTCTTTGTGTTCCCGCCATCATCGAAGTCAACAAATCGTACTTTCATCCGAATTGCAAGGTGCGTTTTTTCACTGAAACATTACGGTACCGTAAATGCTATATTATAATGACATCCTCTAATAGAATGACAACTTGACTCCTCGAAATCTTGACTTTAGTCTTTAGTCAAGATTTCGAGGAGTCAGGCGGTCTAAAGTCTAAAAACTGACCCTTGTCGGGGATTCTATGAATGAATGAATGAAAAGCAAAAGAAACCTAATATTGTTCTTCTACTTCGTTTTCATCGTTGCTTAGAGGTTCAGAAGTTTGAGCGCTTCGGTGAATTTCTGAAATAACAGCTTTCTCGGGTTGTTAGATAAACAGTAGCAGAGCTAGGGCCAGGTTTCTAAATTTTATTGGTATAGCCCACAAGACGAGTTAGATAAAGCCTCTATTCATTAAAAAATATAAGGGTCATGGATTTGGAGATTCAAAAGGGGTCGTGGCTAATAAAATAGTTTAACTTTTAAACGAGTTTTTTGTACGTTTTGGATAAAGGGGTATTGTTTAGGGTTGTAAATAGAATCCCATATCATTCTAATACAACATTTACGGTATGTGAGTGGAAGAGTGGGTGGGGTCAATCCGATTCCGGTCAAGCCTGACTCCTCGAAATCTTGACTAAAGACTAAAGTCAAGACTTCGAGGAGTCAGGCGGTCTAAAGTCTAAAGACTGCCCCTTGTCGGGGATTCTATGGTAGATTCTATGAGCCTGAGCCTGAGCCTGAGCCTGAGCCTGAGCCAGGCCTGAGCCTGAGCTGAGCCTGAGCCTGAGCCTGTGTTTTTTTTTTAGGTCTAGACCTAAAACCTATTAAAATTCAATCGGCAGTTGTTGTTTAAAATAGTTTAGGCTCAGTCTCAGGCTCAGGCTCAGGCTCAGGCTTAGGCTTATTTTACCATATCAACTTTCCTTTTGCTCGAATTGTTTACAATCAAGTTTATATTCAAAGTTTCATTTGGCACAAAGCCAATTTTTGAGATCGTAGCCTAAACATTATTTTTGGTGTTACCGTTTTTTCTCTAATAGTAATGCATCCCGGCGAGCCGAGTTGGTGACTATTTTACGGTTTGCAAGCTTTTGCAGAAGCTCAACTCTCTAATCCCCCACAAGATCTCATCGTCAGCTAAATTTTCCGGCCCCACATCGATCGGTTCTGATAAGCGGTTCTCAAGATTTCGAGAAATTTAGGCGACACTCTGGGTACACTACTATTAGAGAAAATACGGTTTTTAATCAAATTAGTTTCTATTTAAATTTATGAAAACCTAATATCTGAAATCTTCCCTTTTTATGGCTCGAAACATCAAAAATTTTCTTTTTTAATCTAATTCTTATTCAACACAGCAAGTTGCACAATAGTGATGGTACTCCGTGAGAATAGATCCGGTGACAGTTTGAATTGTAGCCTGATAAGAGAGAAGATTAGACTAGAAGATTAGAAGAATGATAAGAGAGAAGATTAGACTTAGACTAGAGAGATTAGGACTTATTCTCTAAACTCTAAATATTACAATACGGTTCCTATTTTATTCCAATACGGTTCCAATACGGTTCCGATTATGTTGTAATACGGTTCAAATACGGTTCCAATACGGTTCCAATACGATTCCTATTTTATTCCAATACGATTCCAATACGGTTCCTATTTTATTCCAATACAGTTCCAATATGGTTCCTATTTTATTCCAATACGGTTCCAATGCGGTTCCTATTTTATTCCAACACGAATCCAATACGGTTCCTATTTTATTCCAATACGGTTCCAATACGGTTCCTATTTTATTCCAACACGATTCCAATACGGTTCCTATTTTATTCCAATACGGTTCCAATACGGTTCCTATTTTATTCCAATACGGTTCCAATACGATTCAAAAACACATCTTCAAAAACACACCTTCCATAACACACCTTCCATAACACCATAACACACCTTGGACAACACACCTTCCATAACACATCTTCGAAAAGATAACAATTAAAGGTTTTTTTTTGAGTTTATTCTTCTGTTTTACTGAAAGCTTTTTGTCAAACCCTTTCCGAGCATATTTTTTAGAAAAACTTTTTACAAGAATCTATTACCTAAATGTTCTTTTAAAAGCTAGCCGCAAAATCATCATGACCATCAGATTTGGTATTAATTTGTTGACAAAATAGCAATAGTACATCTTGCAATAGTACATTTTGAAATAGTATATTGTAAAACAAAATTAGTAGTAAATTCATATGCAAACTAGTAAATAAGAATAAAAGAATAAATAAAATCTCTGTAAATACAATAGTAAAGAGAAGAAGATTGCGAAATAGTCGTGAAAAAAGAAATAGGGAGTGGGAAAAATGCGACCTTTTTTTGCACCCGGAATTCTTTCGCACCGCCATTAGCGCACCTTTTGCGTTAAAAAGCTCTAAACAGCTAATATTAACCAATTTCATTCAAAAGTTGTTTCAGGTAATTTGAGGTTCGAATTCAAATTTGACATATCAGAGCTTGTGGGAAACAAACGGACGGAGTTATACAAAGAGAAAAATTGACAATTTTCTGTAATTTGATCTAGCCGTTTTGTCTAGCCGTCTAGCCGTTCAAATTGGTTCCACAAGCTCTGATATGTCAAAATTTGAATTCGACACCCCAAATCCTAGAAAACAACTTTGGAATAGTTGTAATAAGCTGTTTAGAGCTTAACGCAAGGGCGTAATGGAGGTGCGGAAGGTGCGAAATGTCCGGGTGCAGGTAGCATTGTCCCACAAGAAATAAGCCGGTAGCTCTTCACCAATTCAGCGTATACATTTTGTGACAAATTGTCGAATCATTTCCATCTCTCACTGCGATTTGTATCTTCTAAACTTCAACTGTAATCACTCTTAAATAATTAGAAACTTGCATTCTTCCGTTCTTTTCGTATTCTCCACAAAATCTGCAACATTGCAAGGCAAGCGGCAACGATGTACGCGTTGTAGACCTAGGAAGGATTGATTGAATGATTGGTTGATTGGTTGGTTGATTGATTGATTGATTGATTGATTGAATGATTGATTGGTTGGTTGGTTGTTGATTATTGATTGATGATGATTGATTGATTGGTTGATTGGTTGGTTGATTGATTGATTGAATGATTGATTGATTGATTGATTGATTGGTTGATTGGTTGATTGATTGGTTGGTTGATTGGTTGGTTGATTGATTGATTGGTTGATTGATTGATTGGTTGATGGTTGGTTGATTGATTGATTGGTTGATTGGTTGATTTCGTTGGTTAGGTCGCCCGTTGATTGATTGATTGGTTGGTTGATTGGTTTGGTCGGTCGATTAGTTGGATTGATTTGGTTGATTGATTGATTGGTATTTGATTGATTAGTTGATTGGTCGTTGGTTTTGATCGGGTTGGTTGATTGGTTGATTGGTGATGATTGATTGGTTGATTGATTGATTGGTGGATTGATTGGTTGGTTGGGTCGAATTGATTGATTGAGTTGATTGATTGGGTGGTTGAATTGATTGAATGGTGATTGATTGGTTGGTGTGGTAGATTTAATTGAGATCGATTGATTGATTGAATGATTGAATTGATTGAATTCGTTGGTGGTGATTGATTTTGGTTACCTTAGTCTAGTAGCTACCAGACATTGAGCACCAACTTTGATCTATCTACTTTAACTCTGGAATAATCTACTTTAACTATTTTCGGTGTTATTTAGAAAATTTTTATTTCAAAGAACTCAATTCGTCCGTAATGGTTCAAGTTGTCCGTCCAAATGTGGTTTAAAAAACCAAAAATGAATCAAATGCCTTAAAATACCTATTGATTACTTTGATTTCGCTTTTCGTGAATGGATTAAGCTGTTGATTAACATTAAAGACTGTCAAAATAGAAGACTTTAATCAAAAAAGACTTTAATTCAAGCTCATGTTGAAAGCCGACTATTGAAAGTGTTAGTTTTGACTCACATAGATCAATGAAGCAATTGTGAGCAAATCGTCAACAGAGAAACTCTTCAAATCCAAGAGCATCGGTAGATAAGCAGACAATAGGAGAAAGGTTAATTGAGCAAAGAGATGAAGAGCTAAATTGGACTTTCAATTCTTTTATTTGCTGATTTCAATACCTGAAAACGGCCACAACACTGTATAAGCACTTTGCGATTCTGAAGCCGAAAAGTTAGCGTTTAAATCGTACGATCTAGAATTCAAATAGACTTCATAATTGAAATATCTTATCTAGGTGTTGATAAAGAATACTAGTAAAAAGTTTCTGCATTGGTTTCTTTTCTGAAAAATTTTCTAGGGAGTCTATTTTGTAAGTGGTCGCTATACTTTGAGGTCACTTGGCATCAACTTAGATTTTGGTTATGCTAGTTCATCAACTTAGTTCCACTACCCAGCTTTTCTGGTCGATCTATTCTGTGGAAGTTGAACGGAAATCAACCCAAACTTTAGCACCAGAAGTACTCGTTTTGAGACAAACTAAAGTTAAATAGTTAACTGTGATTCTTAATGTTATTAAGTGATCTTAAGCGCTATTTTTGCATTAAAGAAATATTGAAAAGCTTTTCTTATCAATTTTTAATAAAGAAAAGCGGCTAAATGACAGATTTGACTAGACAAATTCGACAAATGACTTGCACTCATTCAAGCGCTTGTTAAATGAGTTGTATAAGTCGAATCGGAAAGTTTTTGGTAGATAAATGTTGGCTTGGCTTGACTTGCTGCCGATTTAAATCATGTTTATTGCATACAAGTTTCAATCTACAAAGTGTCCTCAAAGTATAGCGACAAATTTTTGAAAAAGTATCTAGAAAATTTCTAATTTATTTCAAAAGTGGCAAGTGTTATGTAGAGAATTGTAGTCCTAATTCTATAGCACAGATAACGTCAAGAATCCACTAGGGCTTCAAGATCAAGATCATCTCTAGATAATTGAAAAGTTTCGAGATTATTGTACTCTCTCAAAACTCTGGGGACTCGATTCCAAATTCTAGCAGTTCTTATTAGAAAAGAGTTATACACAAACTTATTGAAGGTGACTGGAATTTCTGAAACAAAAGAGCCTCTCCTTGAAGAGTTTAGAGGAAAAATTTCCAATCAAAACAGCTTCATTATACAGGGTGACCAAGAATTACCGCAACAACTTTTTGAAAAAGTATCTAGGAAATTTCTAATTTATTTCAAGAGTCTCAAGTGTTAAATAGAGACTTGTAGCCCTAATTCTTGGCAACATTTATCTACCAAAAACTTTCCGATTCGACTTATACAACTCATTTAACAAGCGCTTGAATGAGATTACCGATAAAAACTTTTTCTTATTAGACTTTAAGTTGTTCTTAGTATTTAAACGCATTTTATCCGCTCATGAACGCAATAAGTTTTGCAAAATTCTGAAAAAAGGCTCTTAAAGCTAAAATTTCTAAAACTCGTTATAGTAAACAGTAAATAGTAAACATTTTTGACTAATAGTAATCAATTATTCACTTTTTTGCGTTCCTCTTCCGTCGACTCAATAAAAACATGATAGCAATACTGATAAAATCAACAATTGGAGAACAAATAAGGAAAATCTTGGTTTTCAGCGCAGTTGTCACGTTTGAACTCGCACAAAATGGGATTAGTGCCCCAAAATCCTCACTTGATAGAATCCAAGCATAGACTCCAAATGCGTAGATTGTCTGTAAAGAAGAAAAATCAATAGTATGGCTTTAATCTAGTCAAATACCGGTCTTTAACGGTAGTAAACTTGATGTTAATTAGTGCTAATCTTTTTCTATCTATCACCAAACACCAAACCAAACCAAACCAAACAAATGAAATAAACCAAACCAAACCCAATCAAAGCAAACAAACTAAACCAAACAAATCAAACCAAACAAACAAATGAAATCAAACAAACAAATGAAACAACCCAAACAAACCAAACCAAGCCAAACCAAACAAATCAAACCAAACCAAACAAACCAAACAAACCAAATCAAACCAAACAAACCAAACCAAACCAAACAAACCAAACAAACCAAACCAAACCAAACAAACCAAACAAACCAAACCAAACCAAACAAACCAAACAAACCAAATCAAACCAAACAAACCAAACCAAACCAAACCAAACAAACCAAACAAACCAAACAAACCAAATCAAACCAAACCAAACCAAACAAACCAAACAAACCAAACCAAACCAAACAAACCAAACCAAAGCAAACAAATCAAACCAACCGATACTGTGATCAGCAATGGACCGATGATCATTTTTTGTTTTTCGTACTCGAGCCCGTAGTAGCTTGAAACGATTCGCTCAATGCAAAGCGATAAATGAAGAGCCGACGCGATGATAATAGCGATCGTG
Source organism: Mesorhabditis belari (assembly GCA_958450365.1). Taxonomy (NCBI): domain Eukaryota; kingdom Metazoa; phylum Nematoda; class Chromadorea; order Rhabditida; family Rhabditidae; genus Mesorhabditis; species Mesorhabditis belari. The sequence goes on along the minus strand of CAUEEP010000750.1, from coordinate 662,116 downwards.
TTTGGCCCTTTAACAATATCACAGAAAAGAGTTGACACAAAGATTGCACAGCCGCTCTTGAGAAAATAGGTGAACATAAGATAACCCTAAACTTCTATTTATCAAAAAAGATCTTATCGATTACCATAGTAAACGTAAAGCTAAGTGCATTGAGAAAAAGCCAGACGAACGTTGCGATCAATAAAGACTAAAAAAATTTTGATAATTTAAAAGTAAAATAATCACACAGAATCATCAAAAACTCGAAATTTGTTTGTTAAAAATTTAATCAAAACTTTTGAGATATTGCTTGTAATCTAGTTCTAAAAAATAGCAAAATCTTCGCTATTCGATCAGCTTTCGATCAGCTTTCGATTAGCTTTTGATCAGCTTTCGATCAGCTTTCGATCAGCTTTCGATCAGCTTTCGATCAGCTTTCGATCAGCTTTTGATCAGCTTTCGATCAGCTTTCGATCAGCTTTTGATCAGCTTTCGATCAGCTTTCGATCAGCTTTTGATCAGCTTTCGATCAGCTTTCGATCAGCTTTTGATCAGCTTTCGATCAGCTTTCGATCAGCTTTTGATCAGCTTTCGATCAGCTTTCGATCAGCTTTTGATCAGCTTTCGATCAGCTTTTGATCAGCTTTCGATCAGCTTTTGATCAGCTTTTGATCAGCTTTCGATCAGCTTTCGATCAGCTTTTGATCAGCTTTCGATCAGCTTTTGATCAGCTTTTGATCAGCTTTCGATCAGCTTTCGATCAGCTTTTGATCAGCTTTCGATCAGCTTTCGATCAGCTTTTGATCAGCTTTCGATCAGCTTTCGATCAGCTTTCGATCAGCTTTCGCTCAGCTTTCGATTAGCTTTCGATCAGCTTTCGATCGCTATTCGATTATCTAATCATTGAAAAAACCGAAAGTGGAAACGAATAGAAAACAAAGCAAATTTCTAAAATCTGTATGACATTTATAATTTAGACAACAGGGAATTTAGATTTAGACTAAACTGAATACATTATGAATAAGCAGCACTCATGAGAAGCATAGCATGGCTGATTTTAAGCGAATGGCAAAAATTTGAAAGCAAACGTGCCTAAATCGGGCACCTATAATAGCTAGTTAGTCGAGTAGATATGGGATCCGATTGATCCGATCGGATTGGCCCCAATCACTTTCCACTCACATACCGTAAATATTGTATTAGAATGACATGGGATTCTATTTTTCAATCCCTCAAAATCGTTTGATCCAAAAATAGATAAAGAGGGACCAAATGAATCAAAAAATTTAGAATTTGTTAAAAACTATTTTAAACAATAGCCCTTTATCCAAAACGTACAAAAAACTCGTTTAAAAGTGAAACTATTTTATTAGCCGCGATCCCTTTTGAATCTCGAAGAAAGCCCACGTGAGGAATCCTTAATAGGTTTTAAGTCTATATCTATTCATAGAATCCCCGACAAGGGGCAGTCTTTAGACTTTAGATCACCTGACTCCTCGAAATCTTGACTTTAGTCTTTAGTCAAGATTTCGAGGAGTCAGGCTTGACCGGAATCAGATTGACCCCACCCACTCTTCCACTCACATACCGTAAATGTTGTATTAGAATGATATGGGATTCTATTGAATCTCCAAATCCATGACCCTTATATTTTTTAATGAATAGAGGCTTTATCTAACTCGTCTTGTGGGCTATACCAATAAAATTTAGAAACCTGGCCCTAGCTCTGCTACTGTTTATCTAACAACCCGAGAAAGCTGTTATTTCAGAAATTCACCGAAGCGCTCAAACTTCTGAACCTCTAAGCAACGATGAAAACGAAGTAGAAGAACAATATTAGGTTTCTTTTGCTTTTCATTCATTCGAATTTTAATAGGTTTTAGGTCAAGATCTTTTCATAGAATCCCCGACAAGAGGCAGTTTTTAGACTTTAGACCGCCTGACCCCTCGAAATCTTGACTTTAGTCTTTAGTCAAGATTTCGAGGAGTCAAGCGGTTGTCACTCTATTAGAGGATTTCATTCTAATACAGCATTTACGGTACCGTAATGTTTCAGTGAAAAAACGCACCTTGCAATTCGGATGAAAGTACGATTTGTTGACTTCGATGATGGCGGGAACACAAAGAACGATACCGATAATACTGAGAATAATTTGAACGAGAAGAATGATGTGAAATCGAGCATGAAGAATGAAGAGAGCCGCTGTTTCGAGACAAAACGATTCATTCATTCATTCACTATTTCTCTGAAAGGTCAATGAAAATCTGAATGAGAGTTTTGCGTAAAATCAAGCATGCAAAAAAGATGAGCCGGAAGGAAAGTTTTGAGCAAACTAGCGATCGAAAGATTTAGGAAAAAATCGGAAGAAAATGTAAAAGGGAAAAGGGCTGGACTGACCTTTTTCTTTCTTTGGGAATATCTTTAAAATTAAGGAACAATCTAGATTGAATAAATTGGTCAAAATCTTGAGATAGCTAAAGACAAACAAAACTCGGTTTGGTTTTGGCTTGGCTTGGCTTAGGACCGTGCCAAAATCAGGCTAAAGCATTGAGTATCTTTGAGGAGAAAATACTGAAAGAAAATACGGAAAGCAATACTGAAAATCATGCAAATCAAGCATTTTTTTCTATTAGACTATCTCATAAGCCTTGGTAACACTTTGTTTTTTCGAAATAATTCTCGACTCGACTTTCCCCGTTCTGTTTACATCCAAAATGTTGGTTTATCAGTCCCCTTTCAAAATATTTCATACGCAGACTCCAATGCTGCTTCTATTGTTCTTATTCAACGGCTACCCCAGATTTTCCACAAGGATATTCCACACGTTATGTTGTACGCGTTCAAAAAAAGATCTTCTTTGTCGGTGGCCTAGTATAATATTAAAACCGTGTATGGTAATGACGAGGTAAAGACTCCAATACTGCTTCTATTGCTTTTATTCAAAGGCTACCCCAGATCTTCCACAAGGATATTCCACACGTTATGTTGTACGCGTTCAAAAAAGATCTTCTTTGTCGGTGGCCTAGTATAATATTAAAAACGTGTATAGTAATGACGCTCCTTCCAAAAATACAATTCAACGTTGGTTTGCCAACGTTCAGAAATTGTGAGAATTCCCTTGAAAACGAAGAATGTGTGGAAGACCTTATCAATTGAAAAATGAAGAGATTCTTTAAAAAATTCAAGACAACCCTTTACTTGTGAGATAGCGGATGCGATTGGGCAATCAAAATCAACAATTGAAAGAAATCTTCATAACCTTTCTGGGTTTTAAGTCAATTTTTGGTCAATGGAGACCATTACAGACCCAATGAAAGGGTAGAGATCATCAATTTCAGCTAAAATCTTTCGACACATGAACAGAAATCTTTTTTGCCGCACTTAGTGACAGGAGAAATAGATTCTCATCGCAAAACTTTCAAAGAAAGCGTTAATGGGTAGGGCCTAAAGTTACAGCTGCCAATGATGTCCTCCTTGACCTTTGACCAAAAGAAGTTTATGCTATCAGTTTGCTGGGATCTCAATGGAGTCATTTATTGGAAACTTTTTGAAAAGACTGTTAATGAACTTTCTTGGAAAGACTGTTAATGCTTTGTTATCCAGTAATCAGCTACAAAAGCTCGAAGAAGAAATCAAGAAAAAACGATCTGAATTGAAGATGGTTCTTTAGGACAATGCCAAATAGGGTAAAACTCATTTGCGCCACAATCCACAGCTTTGGCTGGGAAGTCTTACTTCACCCTCTTAATTCTCCAGACCTTGCTCAATCGGTTTATCATCTTTTCCAATCAATAGAATATTCTCTGAATGGAAAGCAGTTTCAAAAAAACGAAGACGACCTCAAAAAATCGCTTCAAAAATTTTCTAGAAGAGAAATTTCGCCAACTTTCAACAAAATGGGTAAAAGTTATCAAAAATAATAAAAACTAAACTATAAAAACTTCAAGTAAACTGCTTTTTTTTGGTTTTTAAATTGATTGATTGTTAAATTTTGAAATAAAAATGTTTACTGGACTTACGAAAACTTATGAGTCAACTTAATCGATTGGTTAGAGGCTGGGCTGGATCTATTGGGATGATGGAAAAGTCCTTTCCGATTTTTTGGGAGAGTACCTTAAATTTGTCCAATTTTGACGTTTTATAGCTCATCTTAAAGCTGAATTCAAGACCGATCGATTGGTAAAAACCGTTTTGAGATATCTCTTTTCTAAAAGTTTTTACAGCTATGTTAATAAAGGGCTGCAGAGCCAAACAATGGCTGTTTTCACGTTTCGTTAGTTTTCCGTGTGGAAACCTAGGCTAAAAACATGTGTTTCGTGATCAGCGTCAAAAATAACCCCTAGACACGCATTTTCAGAATCTTAGCGAAAAGATTTAAAAAAATATTGTCACCCGTGGAAGTCGAACCAGCGACCCTCAGATCAATAGCCTTCAATAACCTATAAAACGTCAAAATCGGACAAAATTGGACAAAGAAAACAGAGGCAAAGCGAGATATGAATAAATTCTCGAGTTTAACTGGATCAAAGCTTTACTCAGTTTTCCGTTGATACGTTGAAAAGTTGAAGAAAAGGATTTCAAATTATGGAGACGAAACGCGACGAACTTGTAATTAGAGGTCATCAGGGAGTTGATGAAGTTCTTGAATCACTTTAAAGATACTTTAAAGAAGCACAATCAGTCAAGAATCAGTAATTGGCATTTGTACAGTGATTGAGCTTTGAGGTTACTTTTTATTCAAAAAAAAAATAATATTTATTTAATATTCATTCCACTTTTAATTTCCTGGCTAAAAAGCACCTGTCTTTTTGGGTTTCTGACCCGATTAATGAAAAGATTAATTCTTGGAAATGCACTCATGCTTGTCAGCATTTTTTTTTTCAAAGCATTTAAAACAAAAGTCAATGAAATTTCGATTTTTCCCCTTAAAGGGGAAAAGCACGTGGAGCACGTGTGGCTGACTGGTTAAGTGTCTTTTATCTTAATCGGAAGGTCGAGGGTTCGAACCCCACATGCGACATGGTCACCCCCTTCGGATTTCCTTTCCCTTCGGGTTGAGAGGTTTTCTGGAGGGCAGTCTGGTGGTTGTGGCCCCAGTTCTTTAAAGTGACAAGCCACTCCTTCATCGTCATCTTCCCTTCACCACCAAAAAAGCTATTTAGTTCCCCATTGAGCTTAGGGTTAGGGAGCCGTCTGTCATGACGTGGGTTAAGTTAAGATATAGCCTAGTATTGTGTGTGTCGTTGTATTGTGATTGATATATTTCGTGTATGCGATAAATTCACCACTGGTAGCCCCAGTCGGTATTTTTTAAAAAGGGGGGGTTAAACTTCTAAATTTAAAAAAGAACCAATAAATCAATTCAATACTTTGTGGAAGATCCTTTAGAATCAATAATAGTCTGGCACCGAGCGCTCATCGAAGCGACCAAGTTGTCGATGGTTGTTGTTTGAATTTCCATCAATTTCTTAGCCAAAAGCTCGAATTTTTCATTAAAAAGGGGGGCATTAATCGCGGCCGGGTGACCATAAAAAATTTTTTACGGCAACCACCTGTTTTTTATTTTAATATCGTTGATTTTATTATAAAAAGAATAAAAATCACCCGGCTAGAGTGATTTGATGGGTTTACAAATTTTTGGAGACACTGCAAGGCTTGGAAAAAACAAGATCGTCACTCATCAGACACCTCAGCACAGTTTAGATCGATTTTAGTTGCAGATAAATTTAAAAACAAAATAAAAAGCACAAAAAACAATAAAACTAAGTTGTTAATCTATAATTCTTCCTCTTGCTCACTTTCATCTTCGCTCAACTACAGCAGTTTCTCAAATCGGCTTCCTATCTTAGTCAATTTCCTCAGCAGAGGTGTCTGAGGAGTCAATTTCCTCGTCCTCAGCAGAAATGACTGGATCTCCTCCATCTTCAGCGCTTCGATTGACGCAACTAGATCTTTTTTTTCCATTCGATTGTGGTTTTCTTTTGTTTCGTAACATAAGTTTTTTTGGCTTTCGAAAAAACAAGAGTACTTAGTGGGTTGTCCAGTTATGTTTTTTAATTTTTTGTAAATTTCTCAAGATACCGAAATCAAGAAAAAGATTTATATGAGTGTTATATATCATTCGAAAGCTGAAGATCTCCTCTACATTTTGATATAAAAAGTTTTTGAATTTGTTCAGCTTTTGGGCAAATTGGCTGCACAGAAGAAGAGGTGGCCAAAAAATGGAAGGGTGCCTTTGGATCAAGTTTTGGCTCCGCTCAAATTGAGTTAACCGTTTGATGTTTGGCCGATAGATATATCAATACAACTTTTTTTTTAAATATAACAATTTCAGAGCATCTTTACTTTTCTTTTCTTTTCTGGGCGGCTATTTTACACCATAAAACTTGAGGAATAGCTAAGCTGGAATGGATTTTTTCGAAAACGACCTCCCCCTTTGTGCAGTCAATTTCCCAAAAAGTTGAATGAATTCAAACACTTTTTAATCCCAAAATGTAGAGGAGATCTTCAGCTTTCGAATGATATATAACACTCATATACATCTGTTCGATATCTTGAGAAATTTACAAAATAGTAAAAACGCGCATTCATAACTGGACAACCCAATAGAAGACCATAAGCTAGATTAGCTTAATGATCTTTTGCATTATCTAAAAATAAAATCTCCATCTTGAAAAAGGCATCTAGAGATGTTAAAAACCAAAAGTGTAGATCGAAAGTCTAAAGAAAACAAAAAGAAAACATAATGCCTGACTTTTGCTTTACTTTCGCAATTACCTTGTACTACGCGAGCCTTGCAGCGTCTCCAAAAATTTGTAAACCCAAATCACTTTAGCCGGGTGATTTTTATTCTTTTTATAATAAAATCAGCGATATTAAAATAAAAAAACAGGTGGTTGCCGTAAAAAATTTTTTATGGCCACCCGGCCGCGATTAATGCCCCCCTTTTACTTATTTGACAAAGCTCGAATTTTTCATTAAAAAGGGGGGTATTAATCGCGGCCGGGTGACCATAAAAAAAATTTTACGGCAACCACCTGTGATGGTTGTGCAAAGATATTAGGATTATAGGAATGAAACCGTAGCGCTATATACCGTAGTTTCTCTAATAGTAGTGCACCTTGAGCGTCACCTAAATTGCTTGAAATCTCGAGAACCGCTTATCAGAACCTATCGATGTGGGGTCGGAAAATGTAGCTGACGATGAGATCTAGTGGGGGATTTGAGTGTTGAGCTTCTGGGAAAAATTGGAAACCGTAAAATAGTCAACAACTCGGCTCACTGGGGCTCGCTGGTTGCAATTCATTTAATAGATTTTGTAAATGTCACCCTTTTCATCATACTAAACCGGTATATTTTCGCAGAATTTTGCCAAACTAGTTCTAAACTAATACTAGTCATAAGCTTGGCCTAAATTGCTCGAAATCTCGAGAACCGCTTATCAGAACCTATCGATGTCGGGTTGGAAAATGTAGCTGACGATGAGATCTAGTGGGGGATTAGAGATTAGAGCTTCGGGGGAAAATTGGAAACCGTAAAATCGTCACCAACTCGTGTTGTATACTGTTCGAAAGCCCTGAATCTCCTCTACAAAATAGTGCATAAAGATTTTGAATTGAATTGATTCTTGGGGACTTGAGTGACTTTTAAGTTGATAGGTCAAAAATGAACATTTTTTGGAAAATGTGCTGGTAATAGCCTGGTTAGAAAATACCGCTAATTAAAGTTATTTTAAAATAACATAAAAGCAAAGATTTGCTTTTGTTTGTTCGTCTTTAGAGCTAAATCTTTGTTGGAAAAAGTCCAATTTTAGACTAAAAACGGGTACTTTCAACTTTGGATTCCCATATCTCGATAGAATCTAAGCAGATCGTTTGAATTTTTGTATAAATATTGAGTAATGTATATTTTTAATATACTGGAAGAATGTCAAGCAAAAAGATCCGTGGAAGCGACTTTACTCAGAAACTTAAAATTAACAATTCTATAGAACTCCATACCTTCAAAACTTGAGAGCTTCTGGGACTCTGGGACGCGGCTCTTTATAACCAAATTTTGTGCTTAAGTGTTATCTTTTTACATTTAAGTTTAATGCTTGAGTAAATAGACGAACTGGCCTAGTAAACAATTTAACAAGTCAGAATCATTCAAGAAATCATCATCACCAATGGCTGGGATAATCTTTGAGCTATTACTAATTTGATACGGGCTAACCTGATTTGTAATTTTGGTTTTATGAGATATCAGTGATTCATTTTACATTAATGATTCATTTGCAGATCTAGTACAGAAAATGTCAAGTGATAAGAGTTCAAACTCTCTAGAATTCTCTTTAAAAATCAAAATTTTCCGGAAATCTTTCAGGAATCTCTCTAGCTTGTTTCCTATTAGTCATTATTTTCTTCAAAAAAAGGCTTATCAATCTACTTCCAGACTCTCCTAGATAAGGACTCAAAATTCTGAAAGTGAAGGGGGTAATCTTCAAATCGAATGTCACCAATCAGAGATATTCTTTTCTTTTTTGGCTTGACTTTGTCATTGATCGAATCATGCTCAAATGGAGGATACCCAGTACCAAATGATAATGTTTGCGTATACTTGAATGCTGATCGTAAGTTATTTAAACCTGTTAGGATCATAGCAAACCTAGGAATTTATCAGATTTTGATTTCTTTGGCATTGCAGAATTAGATCTTAAAGAAAATTTCTTAAATTGCTTTTGGAGTGTTTCGACTTTTGATCGACTTTGATAGCAGCCTTTTAATAGCAATGTTGATCATGAGTGACTTTGTCTTTGAACTTACCAGACCCCTTATGCTACACTCCGGGAAAGTTACCAGATTCTATGATCTTTACGGCAACACCTTTGATCTTTCCGGTAAAACGTCCATAGTTTTCCCGCAGAGCGGACTTTTCTTCCAGAAAGTTTCCGGAAAAACTTTCCGGTCAAGCAGACTTTTCTTTGAAAAGTTCCTCGGAAAGTCTTACCGGAAACTTTCTGGAAGAAAATTACGTCCACGAGAGAACTATGGACGTTTTACGGGAAAGATCAAAGGTGTCGCTGTAAAGAGCAGCGACGCTGCGAGAACTTTTCCTGGAGTATAGCATACGGGTTCAGAATCAGGCCGAGAAATTTTACCAAAGCTCCAGATCATATTAGTTGATTTATTGATTTTTCTAGGTAATAATGAGTCCAAAAATGAATCCAAAAAGCCAAGAATCAATCCAAAAATTCTTAAAATTACAAAAGCAGTTGTTTTCAGAGTTTATTAGAGTTTTTGATTACTTTCTTAGTTTCAGAAAGATTCAAAAGAGAATTTTTCTTTTAACTTTTTTGGTTATGCTTTCAATAGCAAATCTATTTGCTGTTATTACTTTAGCTATCTTTGTTTACTTAATTACAAGGCTAAGTTGTAAGACTAAAGAATATTTCTAGCCTTTTGAAACTCTTAAGAGCTCCTATTCCCCTATTACTCTTATTGTATTGCTAACTTTTTTTCAGAGCAATACTACATCGATACGATTCGTCACTGCGCGACTCTGGGAAGCGATGGGATTCCGGCAAAGATCAAGAATATTTACGAGAATGCCTATATCTATGCTTTATTGCCAACAAGTTTGTGAAGATCTCTAAAACAGAAATAACGTCATTTACAGTTCTTGGTGCCAATGATGGAGCGTACATTGGGCTTGAAAGGAAAGCGAATAACTTGTGGTATTATGCTGACGGGTCACCGGTCACCTATATGAATTGGGCTACAGGTAAGATTGAATGAAAGCCGAAAAACCCGCTTAATAGCGGTTTTTCCTGGCAGGCTGGTTGCCTGTCGTCGTGGAGCAGCCGGGAGCGCGCTTTGCTATGAAATGCGTCAAAAAATACCATATTTCTAAATATGAATATTACCATTGTGTAGCCCTTGAAAAGAGCTTTCAGAAAATGTATAACACTAATAGTTTAAACTCAAAGACAAGGGAGTTACAGACGCGCGAAACTGACGATCGTTTTTCAAATATGATATTTCATTGTCCAGTACTGAACATATAGAGCCCCACCCTAAAGAGGGTATGAAAAAATGGAGCCTCATCCCTATAGGCTATAGTAATGGAGCTATACTATAGCCTATAGGCTGTATAGGCTATATTATAGCCTCGCCCAAATTACAAATCACATTTATGCAAACATATTCATGTAAATTATCGGTTATACCCACCGCATATTTTTTTTATCATAAAAATATGTCAAGTTTAATATGAGTAGATTTACTTTATGGGCTAAATATGTTTAAATTATACTTCTAGATTGAATAAACCTTTGAAAATGCTACATAAAACTAAAAACTATATTTGAATGTGATTATTATGAAATTATAAACCAAGTGAATATTGACTGGCCAAAACTTTTTTTTCATTACTGTATTTACCTCTGATTACACAATGATTGCATTGTGTAATCAGAGGAAATGACCATTTCACCGCACGACATTTCGCCACAAAATTTATGGCTGCTCGCATAGCTCCTCGGAGAGTTCACATTCAAATCTGATTTCAAATTCAGAAACTAGAGATAATTTAGCGTTGTTTAGTACTATTAGGTTGATGCAAAAGTCTTTTTCATTTTTTTCGTACTTCTGTTAAAAAGTAACAAATTCACCAATTAATCTATAGTTTGCTCTATAAAAAAAAGTGTTTTTTTGTTCAATTTGCATCTTTTTAAATGAATTTCGGTTCACTTTCAAGCAAATTCGAGAGTGAAAAACGCCTTTTTCGTAAAAATCTATAAAAAACTCTACGGAAAAATTGGCTGAATGAATTTCTCTGAAATTTTGGCAAAATATCAAACGTTTTTTTTCTCTATCTTTTATCTATTGACACGAAGATAGGTTTTCTTTAGCTAAGGTGTCTAAACCGCATCATCGAGTTAGCCCTTTTTGACTACCCGACTTCATACTCTCAAGAAAATCCAGGCATTAAATATTTTTAAACCCGTTTTAATGTTATTTTGCAGAAAAATAATTCGTTTTTCTAATGAAATCAACCGTAGTTTAATTGGTGCATTTGTTGGCTTGAAACGGCAGACGAAAAGGAACGAAAAGACTTATGCATCAACCTAATATTCTAAAGTTTTCTAAAGAAATTTTGACTTTATTGGTCAAGAAAAGGCTAAGAAAAGATAGACAAACAGACAGACAGACAAACACTGCTCTTTTCTAGATAAGATGTGGCGAAAGTTCTATCCTTTTTAGAATTCTCTCTTAGAACTCTTCAGAATTCTCTAAATTCTCTCTAAAAGCTTTCTGCTTGATTTTATTTTATAATTGTTTATAGCTAAAATCTAGCCAATCTTCTACAGAATTTAAATCTTATTACAGTTTTTAAATGACTTCTTTAGATTTTGAGTTATCGCTTTTCGAAAAAAACTCTGTGCTTGCGCATATTTTTGCGTTTTTTTTATAAAAATTACAAACTCATTGAAAAAAAGTTGTTGTATTTCCAGTTTAAAACTGATAAACAATGTTTTTTGAATACTTCTAATCGTCTGAGTTTTAATTTTGACAGATTTTCTTATACTGGTAATACTAATAACTGGTGCGAGCTCTCTGATCTGATCTCTTTGAACTCACAGAAATTGTGATAACTCAAAATCTAAAGAAATTATTTAAAAACTATAACAAGTTTTAAATTCTGTAGAAAATTGGCTATCTTTTGCCTATAAACACTTACAAAATAATAAAAATTAGAGAGAACTTAATTAAAGAGAAAAAGGATAGAACTTTGTAGAACCGTGTTTAGTAGAAAAGTGACTTTAAACTCGCCTTTTACTAGTTCTTTGCCAGTGTTGATTCGCCTTACTCACTATCAGTAAAGACATCATTATTTTCAATGGCTTCTTCCAGGTGAACCAAAAAACTCATCAAGTCTCTGTGCCATTATGGATCCACAAACAGGGAAATGGATATCAGCTGACTGCTCAGTGGCGAGGCCATATGTGTGTTCGCTGATTGAAGGTGAGACTCTTTCTTTTGAAATAATAAAAACCATCCAGCCCAGAAAAGTTATAAAACAAGATATCAGATCTATCAGGCCTGGGTCCCAAGTTATCTCAAGCCCAAGTTATCTCAAGCCCAGGTTATATCAAGCCCGAGCTAAATCAAGCCCAAGCTATCTCAAGCCCAGGTTATATCAAACCCAAGTTATCAAGCCCAAGTTATCTCAAGCCCAAGTTATAACAATATCAAGCCTCGTTGAAGGTATTTCTGATATTTCTAAGAACAGTTTAAAATTTCCCATATCCTGACTGAAAACCCGAATCAATCTGAGCTGATTCTACAATATTTACCTTTCATTATAACCGTGATAACATGAATTTTAGTAAACACTAGCACCAGTGTTCAGCCAACCAAGGTCAACCCGACTTCAGGCCCAATCGGTCCAGGTGGTTGCCCGAATGGATGGACTTATTTCGCGGCAAATGATGACTGTTATTACGTACAGGTTGCTTAAATCTATTTGTCAATAAAATACCCAACTCTCTAGAATTTCACCTATACTGATGGAGTGCACTGGCAGTTGTACGGTGCGGGAACAGCCGAAGGAAAGTGCGAAGCTATGGGCGCAAATTTGGTCTCGATTCACTCGAAAGGCGAGGATGGATTTGTTTATGGTTTGTTCTTGCTGTCAAACATAAAACGAGAAGACAGAAGTCTTTAAAAAGTGCACATAGGAATCAAAAGTTAAGCAGTCTTTTTGAAGCCAATAAAGGAATTTAGGCTCTAGAATTGATTTAAGTCTTTAAGCTAATCCAGCTAATAAATAAAACTAGACCTAGACCAATCTAGTGCTTTTTTCTGTTTTTGTAAAGTGTCAGCTTCTAGTCAGCCTTAGAATGATTGGTCTGACTTTTAGAGTTTTCAAAACTAGAGTCAGAGTCTGATCTAGATCGTTCTGGTCTAGATAGTTCTGGTCTAGATCGTTCTGATCTAGATCGTTCTGGTCTAGATCGTTCTGGTCTAGATCGTTCTGATCTAGTCTGATTTAGATCTAGATCGTTTTAACCTTGCTTTGGAGAATCTAAGAAACTTACTGACTTGAGCCAACTAGTAGCTAGAGATAACTCAACATCTAGATCTGATTTGATTCTAGATCTGATTCTAGATCTGATTCTAGATCTGATCACCTCCAACGTTAGTAGGATGAAAAATGTGACGACAGACGACAGTCCGTGTGGTCACCAGTATGCCTGGATTGGATATCATGGAAATGGAAAGGGACAAGGCAATTGGACTGATGGAAGTCCAGTCGATTATCTGGGAGACAACGCGAAATTCTTTCGAAATATCAAGCAGTATTGGATGGTATGTAAAGTACTTTACTACTATAAAGCCATAAAGCTTTTGAAAGCTTTTATAAAACTATAAAGCTAGACTATAGCTAGCTAGACTATAATAGATACTATAGAGCTTTTCAAAGCTTTTATCGAACTCAATAGCTACTTATGAAGCTTTTATCGAACTCAATAACTACTTAACAAGTTTATTTTAACATTAGGTTATTAAAAACATTGGAAAACAAGAGGTGAAATTAGAAATTGAAATAGAATTCTCGAATTCAGAGTATCTAGTTTATTCTTTGTATAAATATAGAGAATTCTAGAATAAATCTAAACTAATTCATAGTTGAATTAGTTTAGATTATTCTAGATTTTCTAGATTACGAGTAGCTTTATTGGTATTGCTGAGAAGATGAGGAATCTTCAAAAACCTTTGAAAGGTTTTTGAAGATCCTTCATAGCTGATGGATCTTCTAAAAACCTTCTTTTATACCAAGATTAGTCTAAGCTCTAGATTTCTAGAAGTTTTTAACTAGAAGGATTAGAAGTTTCTAGAAGTTCTAGTTTCTAGAAGTTCTAGTTTCTAGAAGTTCTAGTTTCTAGAAGTTCTAGTTTCTAGAAGTTCTAGTTTCTAGAAGCTCTAGTTTCTAGAAGCTCTAGTTTCTAGAAGCTCTAGTTTCTAGAGGCTCTAGTTTCTAGAAGCTCTAGTTTCTAGAAGCTCTAGTTTCTAGAAGCTCTAGTTTCTAGAGGCTCTAGTTTCTAGAGGCTCTAGTTTCTAGAGGCTCTAGTTTCTAGAAGTTCTATAGTATCTTTTATAACATCTTTTCTTTTCTTAAACCTGTTCAAGTCACAAGCCAAATCCTGGTCTTTCAATCTAGGATTCATTGGTCTAAAATTGAAGATTAAGGCTAGATTTATTAAGTCTAAATTTATTAAGGCTAAATTCAAGATTTGTGCATAGTTTTATACGAAATACTTTAACTTCAGTTAAGTTGGCATTTAGGCTGGATTAGTTGGCATCTATTTAGTTGGCAAATGATGATTCTTGTGGTATGCATGCATGGTATGGATCCACCGATATTGCCACTCCAGCTCGTTTCGTCTGCAAGAAACCCTCATCAAGAATTCGATAAAAAGCACGAGATCTTAGAAATTCGAAATATGGCAAATATGACAAATACATTATAAATACATTAAATCGCAAATAGATTATGAAAAACTTTATTTGAGCAGAAACTCAAAACACTCGCAATACCTTTATTTAAAGGGTGCGCCAGAATTGTCGTAACAAGGTATCACGTGTGGTAACAAGGTAAACCTGACTCTTCTCAAGGATAAACTCTTGCCTTGAGCTCGTAAACATTTTGGAGATCGCATTTGGACTTATCAGATGGTCACAAATCCAAGAAAGTCTAAGAGTTCTGTCAAAGCAACTTCCCGGATTTCATTTCTTTTTCTGAGTAGCCACCTAGCTCTAGAGATCGGTTTTAGAAGCCAAAACTAGTTCAAGGCTTCACAAAAACATTGAAAGCTTGAAGAAATCACTGTTGAAAGCGTGAAAAGAGCTCGATCCAGCCTATTTGGCTCGATCCAGCCTATTTGGCTCGATCCAGCCTATTTGGCTCGATCCAGCCACCATTTAGGCGTTTTCGAAACGCCTTCAAACCTGTTCAAATGCTAAAGGTGACTGATTCGAATTTGATAGTTCATTTATAATTTTTAATGTATAATAAATGTTATTCAGTTAAAAATTTGTCTTTTTTTGCTCTTGTCTGCCTTAAAATGAGAACTTTATTTTGTTGTGACAATTAGACTCACTCAAAAGTCGTCCATGTATACAGGGTACTTTACTTTGTAAGTACGAGTTTCTATATCGAGAAACTTTGAAACTTTAACTATGAATTGTAAAGCATATTATAGTTTTGATTAAATAATAAAGGCTAACTAAGGTTAGTTGTTTTATGTTAATTTATAGAAGAAAAAGCTTTAGATATAGAGATTTTTCAAGAATTTTGCTATTACATAACAAGAATCTCTATTACATGACAAGGATCTAGCTATTATATGAAAAGAATCTAGCTATTACTTGACAAGAATCTAGCTATTACATGACAAGTATCTAGCTATTTCCTATCAAATTTTCTCAATAATTTCTCTGGCAAATCTTTGGATAGAAAAGTGATAAAATAAAATAAGTTCTTCTGCAAAGGAAGGGGAATCAAGAGAAACTGTGAGAGCAAGGAAGTAAAGGGAAAAAAACTGAAAAAACCGGATCTCCAATCAAGGATTTTTGCAAAAAAATTGTTTTCGATTCGTTTTTCTCAGGTCAACGTTGACATTTGCCAGTCAAATTCTTTGGTTTTTATTAGTCAAAATTGAATTCATTTTCTAGACTACCGTATTTTCTCTAATAGTATTGCACTTCGCCGAGCCGAGTTGATCACTATTTTACGGTTTCCAAGCTTTTGCAGAGGCTCAACACTCTAATCCCTCAGCTAGATCTCATCGTCAGCTACATTTTCCGTCCCCACATCGATAGGTTCTGATAAGCGGTTCTCGAGATTTCGAGGAATTTAGGCGACGCATCGCCTAAATTAGTGCACCCTGAGCGTCGCGACGCTCAGAGTGCACTACTATTAGAGAAAATCAATTGTAATCGATATTTGATTCTTTTAATCGCTTATAAACTAGTGACCCTGATAATTTTAAATGTTATTTAGTGAACCAGTTGACAAGTTTGATTTTTACTACACTCAGTCAACCCAACGAATTTCACAGAACTTGCTTAGCCATGAAAATGGCTGGTGTGCAAACATTTATGGACGTCGTGCGCACATTTGCCGACATTTGTGAGCAGTGGATGGATGTTCGGATGACGATGGAGGATGGATGTTTTACGAATTTCACTACACCCCAAGAACAAAACGCGTTTTTTGAAGTGAGCAATAAGAGAGGGAAATCGTCTTTTTACAGAAACAAACGGGTTACGGTTTTACATTTAGTTGAAATCATCACGAAGCCCAATAAATCCGGCATTTTCTTTCAGTAACATTGAAGAAAATTCTAGCATTTACGCGATTCGCTACAAGAAACCGTGTATTTACCCTACCATGGAACGTGGATGCTCCCAATGGCTGTGATGGGACTCGTGTTGACAACACTTTATCTTCGTGAGTTCTAGCAGTTATTTTGGTTCCTATTAGATTTACTATTGACTTACTATTGACTAACTATTGATTTACTATTGATTTACTATTGATTTACTATTGATTTACGATTGACTTACGGTCGCGTCCGTTTCCTTCCTATTTGCGTTGCTAATTTTCAATTATTCGCGTCGCATTTTTCGCCCTTTTCTCCCTTCCCAAAATTGTTTTTTTTTTGGTCTGCGGGTTGCTTTTTCTTTCTTTCTGGGGGGACTTGGTTGTTTCTATTGATGCGCATGCTGTTTTTGTAATGGGTATTGTTGCATTTTGGTTTTGTACTAATAAACAGTAAAATTATAAATTCACTTTACTTTATGCTACCCTTCAGGTTTTAAATCCTGTTTAGATAACTGGTTTAACATTGTAGAGAGAGCTTACTAACATTTGTGTCGCCACCGACGAGTGTTAATCTCGTGTTGGATGTTGCGCGTTCTTGTTATGTTGTAAGCGCTTTGGGGAAACCCTTTTAACCTTCTTTGTGCAATTCGGCTATTCTGAAGCAAAATCATCCTCGATGATAAGGTTAAAGCGGGCCACACCCCAAACTTTACTATTGACTTACTATTGACTTACTATTAAAAGTTTGGTGTTATCCATACATATTAGGTTGACCAGAAAGGCTTGTTCGCCTTTTAAAGGTTACTTTTTTGATCTGATAAACCAATCGATCTATGGTTTCTTTTATCAGAAAGTTTTATTATTTATTTACAAATTCCTCTTTAAGAAATTCTAAAAAGCTCGCGTTATTTGATTTTTTTTAAACCAGGAACGTTAGTTCGGGTGGGTGGGGCAGTATAACTAACGTTCCCGGTTTAAAAAAATCAAATAACGCGAGCTTTTTAGAATTTCTTAAAGAGGAATTTGTAAATAAATAATAAAACTTTCTGATAAAAGAAACCATAGATCGATTGGTTTATCAGATCAAAAAGTAACCAATTCATTCGGGCAACGAAGTTAGGGTGGATGGGCTGCTGTTTTTGAGTTGAAAATCTAAAAACGATGAAACTCAAAGCTTTGATTTGAGCAATTCTTGTTAGAGAAACCGCTTTTGGTGTCAAAAAACAAAAGATAAAGAATAAAATGTTTCGCAAGTAGAGAAATTTCATAAAATTTCACCCAATCGTTTTCATTCTATGTTCATTGTAAGGATTTTAGGAAAAAAAAACAAGAATTCCCGTTCGGATTGACTTTAAAGCCGACTCAAATTTGCCTAAAAAGCTAAACAAAATCGTTAATCTTTTTTATTTAAAGCAAATCACACATTTATTGGCTAATGATTCATTTATAAACAAAAAAGGTGGATAAGACTTTCCTGTCAAATCAATATCTATTCCACCATACTATTTAGAGGGTAGGGAACCAAATTTAGAGTAACACGGAACCAAATTTAGAGAAATGAGGAACCAAACTTTTCCGCCATACTATTTAGAGGGATAGGGAACCAAATTTAGAGAGATAAGGAACCAAATTTAGAGAGAAAAGGAACCAAATTTAGAGTAACACGGAACCAAATTTAGAGAGATAAGGAACCAAGTTTAGAGAGATGAGGAACCTGATTCATTTATAAACAAAAAAGGTGGATAAGACTTTCCGGTCAAATCAATATCTATTCCGCCATACTATAGTTTAACAGAAGTCGTAAAAGAGACAAATTTTCATAAGATTTTACCAAGCCGTTTTCGCGTCGAACAAGCGCGTCGAACCGGCACGTGTTGCCCACTTATGTGGTGTCTTGCGTGTTGGGGAGACGTGTCGCGACTAGCGTGATTCGGTGTGCAAGTCGATCACCTATCCGACCCGTCTTGAAACACGGACCAAGGAGTCTTGCGTATGCGCGAGTCATTGGGTGGAAAACCTAAAGGCGCAATGAAAGTAAAGACCGGCTTTCGATCGGTTGATATGGGATACGTGCACTCGCTGTGCGTCGCACCATAGCCCCGTCTCGATGGCTTGCCATGGGGCGGAGGTAGAGCGTATACGCAAGGACCCGAAAGATGGTGAACTATACGTGAGCAGGACGAAGCCGGAGGAAACTCCGGTGGAGGTCCGTAACGATTCTGACGTGCAAATCGATCGTCTGACTGGCGTATAGGGGCGAAGACTAATCGAACCATCTAGTAGCTGGTTCCCTCTGAAGTTTCCCTCAGGATAGCAGGAGTTTGTATCAGTTATATTCGGTAAAGCGAATGATTAGAGGAATTGGGGGCGAAATGCCCTCAACCTATTCTCAAACTTTCAATGGGTATGATGTTGCAGTTTCTTCAGTGAACTGTGACCCTGAATGAGAGCTCCTAGTGGGCCATTTTTGGTAAGCAGAACTGGCGCTGTGGGATGAACCAAACGTCGGGTTAAAGTGCCTAAGTGTCCACTCATGAGACCCCATGAAAGGCGTTAGTTGATATAGACAGCAGGACGGTGGCCATGGAAGTCGATACCCGCTAAGGAGTGTGTAATGACTCACCTGCCGAATCAACTAGCCCTAAAAATGGAATTTTATCTATTGACTCATCCTCGTAGTCGTTCTCATAGCCATCCATCATTCATTTCAAGAAAAAGGTTAAATAAATCGGTCAAATGTGTCTCTTCAAGTTTCAAAAAAACGAACCCGGCCAAATCAATAGATCAGTTTAATAGAAATTTTAACCAAATATAGCCTCTAGTCTGAATTTTCTGCTAAATTCAACAGGCTAAAAATTGAAACCTTTGAGAAGAACTCAAATCAAACCATTAAAGCTTTCAGAATCATGATTTTTCAACAATTTTCAGTAATTTCCAGTAATTTCCTGCAAGGCGATCCGAAAAAGAAGAGTCTCACGTAAATGTTACGTTCTATTAATCAATCGAACGATCGGCGATATTATGTCATGTCTAGCAGCGTTCACCATTGCCCTATACATTGTGCTTGGGAATCAAGTGAAGTTGGTTGTCAAAGTTTAAATCATATTCAAGATTAGTTGATTTTCTCAATTTCTCCGAGAAACTCTTTTGAAAAAGCCTCTACAATACTACCGTAAATACTGTAATAGCACCCCACCCCCTCGTACAGTCGCGTAGTCGCAAAAGTTTTTTAGTATTTCATTTTTTTCAAAGCGCACGTACTTTCAAAAAATGCGTCTTTGGTATCAAAAAATAGCTGAAATTCAGGGCTATTTTTGCTAAGGCTTTGATTTGATAAGGATTTTGATTTAATAAAGCTTGTCTATAGGATGGTAGCTGCAGTCTGGTCTACTCAAGTAGCTACAGTTTTGCTTCCGGCTTGAGGCATAGTATTGTCCATAATAAGTGCTACTAATAACCCTAGTAGATCCATTTAAATGCCATAGAAACTATGTTACTACTGTAAATACTTTAATAGTACCCCACCCCTTCGTACAGTCGCGTAGTCGCAAAAGTTTTTCAGTATTTCATTTTTTTCAAAGCATCTGTGCTTTCAAAAAATTCGTCTTTGGTATCAAAAAATAGCCCTGAATCTCAGCTATTTTTTGATACCTAAGCGAACATTGTAGCATAAACCAGTGTCGAGAAACACTCGTTCAAAGCTAGACTACGCAACACTCCGCACCTTTTTTCACTTTTTCCAAAGCGCCCGTACTTTCAAAAAATTCGTCTTTGGTATCAAAAAAATAGCCCTGAATCTCAGCTATTTTTTGATACCTAAGCAACATTGTAGCATAAACCAGTGTCGAGAAACACTCGTTCAAAGCTAGACTACGCTACGCTCCGCACCGTCATTTTGGGGGTACTATTACAGTATTTACGGTAGGTTAGAATAAGCGTAAATTTCTACCAAACCAAAAACTTTGGTGCCTAACTTTTGCCTAAACTTTAAAGCTAATCGCTTTCCCCAGTTTAGTCATGATCTCATCTTTCTCTTCGAAACTCTCTTCACCGGCTCGTTTTGGTCGGCGCTTATCTCTTACACATCGTTATCAATGTTAAAGGTTACTTTACTATTTGTAAATCTAATTTAAAATTAAATATTACCGTATTTCCTGTCGTTGAACCTCATGGGGATCTATTTTTTCATATTCTCTCTAGGGTGGGGCTTTATACAGGGTGTCAGCATTTGCAACAAGAGTAAAGATCCGTTTTCTTGAAAAGGTCTTGCTTCTTTTTGCACCCTTGTAGCATTTTCAAAGGTTATTAAAATAAACAATTTAGCTTTTTAATATCTTTTGATGAGTTGAATTGAATGATGATTGAAAAAGCATGATTTTTAGCATGATTTGAGCATGTTTTTTAAAAGTCTGTATTTCAAGAATGAATAGATCTCATTGAAAACGGTTTTAATTATAATAGTTGAACTCTGGAACTCCCCTTTTTGGGACCCTTTTGGAAATTTGGTTCCCCATTGGATTCTCTATTACTTATTTCTTCATTTTCTTCTAATGAAATGAAAAGCTGCTGATAGTTTTGAAGTCTTGAACAAACTCTGAGAAAAGGTCTTACCTTCTTATTTGTTCCTTTTCCTCTAAACTTTTCCCTTTCCAAAATTTGGTTCCCTATCCCTCTAAATAGTATGGCTTAAGCAACCTTACCTTCTTAAGCATTTGAAAAAATATGAGATGGGTATAACCGATAATTTACATGAATATGTTTGCATAAATGTGATTTGTAATTTGGGTGGGACTCAATTAGAGGGATGGGGCTCTATTTTTTCATATCCCCCTAGGGTGGGGCTCTATTAGAGCTCTATTAGGCTCTATTACTGCTCTATTAGGCTCTATTAGGCTCTATTACTGCTCTATTAGGCTCTATTAGGCTCTATTACTGCTCTATTAGGCTCTATTAGGCTCTATTAGGCTCTATTACTGCTCTATTACTGCTCTATTAGGCTCTATTAGGCTCTATTACTGCTCTATTAGGCTCTATTAGGCTCTATTACTGCTCTATTAGGCTCCATTGCCCTATTACGCTCTATTAGGCTCATTAGGCCCTTTACTGCCCTATTAGGCTCTATTGGCTCTATTAGGCTCTATTAGGCCCTATTGGCTCTATTACTGCCTATTAGGCTCTATTGGCTCTATTACGCTCTATTGGCTCTATTAGGCCTATTACGCTCTATTAGCCTATTAGGCCCTATTACTGCTCTATTAGGCTCCTATTTGGCTCTATTGGCCCCATTGGCCCTGTTAGGCTCTATTACGCTCATTAGGCTCTATTAGGCTCTATTACTGCTCTTTAGGCTCTATTGCCTATTTGCTCATTAGGCTCTGTTGGCTCCTTACTGCTCTATTAGGCTCTATTAGGCTCTATTAGGCTCTATTACTGCTCTATTAGGCTCTATTAGGCTCTATTACTGCTCTATTAGGCTCTATGGCTCTATTACTGCTCTATTAGGCTCTATTTTTATAAAATGTTCTCCAGCTCTACGCGATTTGGCGACCCTTTGATTATCGGAGGACGGTCACGATGAAGCGTTGCATTTATCTCGGTGTTGTGAGGTTAGTCTAACTAGCTAGATTTCTAATTCTAGTCATAGCAAGTGTTTGTGTTCTACTAGGCTTCTGTGTTCAACAAGGATCGATTGACCAGATCTGGATCGATCTGGAGATCACTTTCTTTTTACAAGATACAATTATGGCAAACCAATTTTTTGAAAAACTATTCTTTTCTAAAAAACTTTCTACAAAAAGTAGCATGTATTAGATACCATTTGAAAGCTCTAATTCTCAGCATTATTATTACATTAAAGATTTTTTGGTTAAAGCTAATTTTTGACTCTTACGGGCCTTCAGAATAAGCCGTAAATACCCCACAGTGATCTATCATTTTTCGTGATTTTCTAAGTAAAAATTCGGCTGAGAAAAACAGGAAATATAATCAAATTTGTATATATTTTATCAAAATTAATTCAATTCACTACTTTAAAACCAGAATGACGATTCAAAAGTGCCTTAATCAGCAGAAGCAGACATTCCAAAAAACGCGAAAAACAGCGTTTTACCTGATTTGACCATTCTCTAGCCATTGAACGTCGCAAAGTTGCCCTTTTGATCCGCTTTTGTCTAATGTCTAATGTCTAATGTCTAATGTCTAATGTAAACTAGCCATTATAAATTCAACAATTCTAACAATTGATCCCATTCGACTCATTTTCGCCGCAAGCTCGCCGCAAGCACCCCACAGCGATCTGCCATTTTTGTGGTTTTGAATGCAAGGAGTGCTTCGAAAAGATTGTTTTCAACTGATTTTTTTCAACTGATTTCAAAGATTCAAAATCACGAAAAATGACAGAAATGTGGGGTGTTTGCGGCTTATTCTGAAGGCCAGTAAGAGTCAAAAGTTAGCTATAACCAAAAAATCTTTAATGTATTAATAATGCTGAGAATTAGAGCTTTCAAATGGTATCTAATACATGCTACTTTCTGTAGAAAGTTTTTTAGAAAAGAATAGTTTTTCCAAAAATTGGTTTGCCATAATTGTATCTTGTAGAAACAAAGTGATCTCCAGAGCGATCCAGATCCGGTCAATTGATCCAGATCCGGTCACTCGATCCAGATCTGGTTAATCGATCCAGATCTGGTAGAAACAAAGTGATCTCCAGATTGATCCAGATCCGGTTAATCGATCCAGATCCGGTTAATCGATCCAGATCTGGTAGAAACAAAGTGATCTCCAGATCGATCCAGATCCGGTCAGATCTGAGTCTTTTCAATTGATTTCAATCAATTCAATTCAATTCAAACTGATTGAACGATTTCCCCAATCAGTTATCCTCCAAAAAGTTTTGAAAGTTCTGGCAAAAAAGTAGTATTTATTCATCTCTTGCAGTTGGTTCTTATTTGGATGTTATTGCATTGGATCGGCTATGTTTGGAACCAGAAGATTTGGCATGAATACATGGATTGGGTGGGGGGATTTTCTAGGATTTCTCACAAAATTCACCTGATTCTAGGTGTACTGGTGATCTTTGTCAAATGCTAATGCATCGTTTCATGCATTTTTTTACCGTCACAATTTATGTATTAACAATTTTGGTCTTCATTGTGACAGGTTAGTAGGAAAAAAGAACAGTTGTAAAGCTTTAGCTTTAAAGAGTTTTTTTATGGGAGCAAACTTTTGTGTACCTTTTCCAATGCAGAGATTTTAGTTTTGCTCATCAGAAGGGCTCGAGCTTTTTCGTTCAGAGCTGGAGAATCCTCAACAACAGCACCAGCTTTAAAAAAGTCGTAAAAAGAAGAGAAAGGCTAAAAAATGAAGCTATACTTAAGTAGAATTACTATACAGGGTGATGCATAATTGCCAGTTTAAAGTAAACAGTAAACAGTTTTTTTTGAGTGTAACTCCCGGCAATCAAAATGGAGCTTCATACTCTCTTTTTTTATGAAATTTAGACTGTTTTTTTTACATTAGATTTTCATTGTTTAGTTCAAAACCAAAATGGGATTATGTTTGAGAGATTCGGGAGACTGGAGCACGCTGAGTGTTCAGACTTTGCACGCTGAGACTAGGCAGCTCGCACGCTGAGACCATGCAGACGTTTCGTTCAGACTTTGCAACTCGCACGCTGAGACTACAATACCAAATTTTATCAAATTAGTACGAAGCAACGCTAAATTATCTCTAGTTTCTGAATTTGAAATCAGATTTGAATGTGAGCTCTCCGAGGAGCTATGCGAGCAGCCATCAATTTTGTGGCGAAATGTCATGCGGTGAAATGGTCATTTCCTCTGATTACACAATGCAATCATTGTGTAATCAAAGGTAAATACAGTGATGAAAAAAAGTTTTGGCCAGTCAATATTCACATAATTTATAATTTCATAATAATCACATTCAAATATAGTTTTTAGTTTTATGTAGCATTGTGCAGTGTTTGAGAGAATACCGATGGGGGCAATGGTTATTAGATATTTATTCCGAATCTAGCACAATACTAATCGAGCGAGAAAATATAATCAAATAGAATTAATCGTTGGTTCGGTGTTTCATAGCAATACGAAGAGCAATACGAAGCAATACAAAGTGGGCTCCGTCCCTCCCTTTATCATAAAAACGATCTTTTAGAGGCGAGAGAATCAGATATTCAAACAAGAGAATCAGATATTCAAAGCAAAACATTAAATAAGATTTCACAGAAAAGAGAAGCTATTTTTCTGCACAGAATGGGAAATTTCGAGAGCTGCAAAGATTCTCTAGATTTAGAAGAGACAAAGTTTGAGTCTAGCACTAGAATCAGATCAAATTGGGGTCTAGCACCAAAGCAGAGATCCAGGTTAAGCTAGGTTCAGGTTTAGATTCAGACTTGATACCGGTCGTTTATCTTAGGCTAATTGCAAGATTTGCTCATTGTCAGACAGGCTAGACTGTCAGATTGTCCGAATTATATGACAGGGCTCAATTGAAATGTTCAAAGCGATTGGTCTAACAAGTAGCTTGGTCAGCGGTTTCAAGAATGAAAACGGTTTTAATTATAATAGCATTTGATTGTCTATTACTTATTTATTCATTTTGTTTTGATGAAAATGAAAGGCTACTAGCAGTTTAGAAGTCTTGAACAAACTCTGAGAAAAGATCTTACCTTCTTAAGCAAAAGTATTGGGTTGGGGACTATGACTCGGCGGACAATATGTCATATGTGACAGTTTGAGCACTTTCTTCAAAAGAAACCCATTTTGGTGTCAATGGAAAAGTTGTAGAGAATCAAAAATCAAGCTTATATCCAAATTTTCAGAACGATTCAAACACTGGTTTTCAAGAAATGCCAAATTTACGAATTTTCACATAACTTGCATTTTAAGCGAAACTACTAAGTGTATCTTATTGGAAATTTGGCTATAAGCCTAATTTTTGATTCTCTATAACTTTTCTATTGACACCAAAATGGGTTTCTTTTGAAGAAAGTGCTCAAACTGGGCTGACGGCTGACATCTCCATCCCTCCATTTCTGAGTCTCACACTTGTCTCACACACAAACCAAAATCCTACTACGAAAGAGGAATCCGCAAATTGCCTGTAAAATGGGCAGAAGTCGTCAATAATAATGGAAATTCTTTGGAATGAATTGATGGTTTTATGTTCAATAAATTTGCCTTTCTTTTGTCCGCCGAGTCATAGTCCCCAACCCAATAGTTTGAAAAATTCTATTTAAAGCAACATAAAAAAATCTAAGAATAACATCTTAAAGCTTTCACAAAAAAGACTACAAAAAACTAATCGATTTATTTGAGCGATCTAATGGGAGAAAAATGAGAAAATATTGACCGGTCAAGGCTTTTTTTGACGACTGTATTCTATTAGGTTGATGCATAAGTCTTTTCGTTCCTTTTCGTCTGCCGTTACAAGCCAACAAATGCACCAATTAAACTCTGGACAATCCAAGCCAGTCAGGTCTAGCTCTGGACAACCCAAACCAGCCAGATCTATTAAGTTGATGCATAAGTCTTTTCGTTCCTTTTCGTCTGCCGTTTCAAGCCAACAAATGCACCAATTAAACTACGGTTGATTTCATTAGAAAAAGCAATTATTTTTCTGCAAAATAACATTAAAACGGGTTTACAAATATTTAATGCCTGGATTTTCTTGAGAGTATGAAGTCGGGTAGTCAAAAAGGGCTAACTCGATGATGCGGTTTAGACACCTTAGCTAAAGAAAACCTATCTTCGTGTCAATAGATAAAAGATAGAGAAAAAAAAACGTTTGATATTTTGCCAAAATTTCAGAGAAATTCATTCAGCCAATTTTTCCGTAGAGTTTTTTATAGATTTTTACGAAAAAGGCGTTTTTCACTCTCGAATTTGCTTGAAAATGAACCGAAATTCATTTAAAAAGATGCAAATTGAACAAAAAAACACTTTTTTTTATAGAGCAAACTATAGATTAATTGGTGAATTTGTTACTTTTTAACAGAAGTACGAAAAAAACGAAAAGACTTTTGCATCAACCTATTACTTTCCATTCACCAGTAACGAATAGAATCTACAGTGAGAGTTTTTAACTTTACAAGCTTTTAAAAATCAGTGCTTGAATTAAGTTCTGTTTTATTTGATTACTAATATTGTCTCTTTCAGTTTTCCCCTTTGGAAACTCGGCGTTCACATTCTCACCTTTGCCGGCTTGAGCATTTTCTTTATTGTTTGGTAAGGTGATTTAGAGATTTTTTTGTAGAATATTGATGTGTTTCCAGTTGTATGTGGAATGCTTTTTCAACGGGATGCTATTTCCAGGTGAAATAATTAAAGTTTTTGTTGAAAAACCTGAGAACTACAGCGAAACTACGTCGAGTTGATGAGAATACGAGGAATCGTGAGGTGAGCAATTTGGCTAGATGTATTGTAGTCTAATGGTTAGCGTGATTTGAAGTTTGATTTGAATACAATGAATCGTGGGGTTAGTTTGGTGAGTAGAGAACTGTGCATTTAGTTGTAGTTCGTAGGAATACTGTAGGATTTAAGTAGCACAAACACTTGAAATCTTGAAAGTCGAAATTGATTTCTGCTAGGAATGTTTCAATGGTTAGTTTAAACTAAACCAGCAGAACTTCAGCCAAGCTCTGACTTCTGACCTGGCACTGGCTTACCAGGTCGGAGCAATTTTGGCATTGCCACTCTTTTCTTAAGTCTACCAGGTCGGAGCAATTTTGGCATTGCCACTCTTTTCTTAAGTCTACCAGGTCGGAGCAATTTTGCATTGCCACCTTTCTTAAGTCTCCAGGTCGGAGCAATTTTGGCATTGCCACTCTTTTCTTAAGTCTACCAGGTCGGAGCAATTTTGGCATTGCCACTCTTTTCTTAAGTCTACCAGGTTGGAGCAATTTTGGCATTGCCACTCTTTTCTTTAAGTTTTAGAAAAGTTTCATTAAAAGTCTCAGATGCAAAATAGGAAAAAATAAAAAAAACACCTTAAAGAAGCCCCAATTATTGCAGCACCGATTTTCCTCTATAATTCGGCTAGGTGTACTACTGTACCACAGACTACAGTCTAATGGTTAGTTTGATTTAAAGCCTATTGTAGCCACAAAGCTACAGTAATCTTGTTTAGTCAAAATTTTAGTACTTTACTGGATACTTTGGTTTAGATTTAGATACTGCAGTCTCTGCGTTACCAGAGATTCCTCTGTCACTAACACTTTAGCCTATCTTGGTACTGTACTGTACTGTACTGTACAAAGTATGTTAGGCATCGTGGTGGGAGTAGCGAGACGTAGTAGGACACGCTAAACACGATGATGTGCCACGTCCTGTAACTTAAAACTTGTCAACTTTTACTACAAGTTGTTTAGTAATGATTGAGCTTATTTCCCTCTCTTTCCTTCTCTCTCTTGACAAGTTAAGGTACCGGATAGTTCAGTGATTAGAGCAATAACCCGAACGGGCTATTGCTCTAATCACTGAGCCTCTAACCCTTCAATACCCTCTCCGGAAAGCTACAGGGTGACTCATATCGTGAAAACGTATATGAAAGCAATAAGTGCTTGATGTACATTACTATTGGAGAATTTTAGTTATTTTAAAACTAGAGATTCTTAGCTAGTTCTTAGCGCTATTGTGCTCAGAGCTAGTTCTTAGCTATTGTGCTCAGAGCTAGTTCTTAGCTATTGTGCTCAGAGCTAGTTCTTAGCTATTGTGCTCAGAGCTAGTTCTTAGCTATTGTGCTCAGAGCTAGTTCTTAGCTATTGTGCTCAGAGCTAGTTCTTAGCTATTGTGCTCAGAGCTCAGAGCTAGTTCTTAGCTATTGTGCTCAGAGCTCAGAGCCAGTTCTTAGCTATTGTGCTCAGAGCTAGTTCTTAGCTATTGTGCTCAGAGCTCAGGCCAGTTCTTGCTATTGTGCTCAGAGCTAGTTCTTAGCTATTGTGCTCAGGCTCAGAGCCGTCTTGCTATTGTGCTCCTAGCTCAGGCTGTTCTTGCTATTGTGCTCAGAGCTAGTTCTTAGCTATTGTGCTCAGAGCTCAGAGCTAGTTCTTAGCTATTGTGCTCAGAGCTCAGAGCTAGTTCTTAGCTATTGTGCTCAGAGCTAGTTCTTAGCTATTGTGCTCAGAGCTCAGAGCTAGTTCTTAGCTATTGTGCTCAGAGCTCAGAGCCAGTTCTTAGCTATTGTGCTCAGAGCTCAGAGCTAGTTCTTAGCTATTGTGCTCAGAGCTCAGAGCCAGTTCTTAGCTATTGTGCTCAGAGCTCAGAGCTAGTTCTTAGCTATTGTGCTCAGAGCTCAGAGCCAGTTCTTAGCTATTGTGCTCAGAGCTCAGAGCTAGTTCTTAGCTATTGTGCTCAGGCTCAGAGCCAGTTCTTAGCTATTGTGCTCAGAGCTCAGAGCTAGGTTCTTAGCTATTGTGCTCAGGCTCAGAGCCAGTTCTTGCTATTGTGCTCAGGCTCAGAGCTAGTTCTTGCTATTGTGCTCAGAGCTCAGAGCCAGTTCTTAGCTATTGTGCTCAGAGCTCAGAGCTAGTTCTTAGCTATTGTGCTCAGAGCTCAGAGCCAGTTCTTGCTATTGTGCTCAGAGCTCAGGCTAGTTCTTAGCTATTGTGCTCAGGCTCAGAGCCAGTTCTTAGCTATTGTGCTCAGAGCTCAGAGCTAGTTCTTAGCTATTGTGCTCAGAGCTCAGAGCTAGTTCTTAGCTATTGTGCTCAGAGCTCAGAGCCAGTTCTTAGCTATTGTGCTCAGAGCTCAGAGCTAGTTCTTAGCTATTGTGCTCAGAGCTCAGAGCCAGTTCTTAGCTATTGTGCTCAGAGCTAGTTCTTAGCTATTGTGCTCAGAGCTCAGAGCTAGTTCTTAGCTATTGTGCTCAGAGCTCAGAGCTAGTTCTTAGCGCTATTGTGCTTACTGTAGCCTAGGGATCTTGAGTTTAAGTTAAATGTTGCTGTTGAAAAAAACGATCTAATCAATTCTCAGACTAATTCTCATCTTGCGAATCTGTCTGGATCCTGTGCTCTCGTTTGCAACGGATTTACAAGTAGTTTACAAGATTTTCTTTAGCTATTTCTCAAATTTTTCAAATTTTAGCTCCGTCGCTGTCTTTTCGAAACATTTAGCGTTACGAGCGAGGATACGAGCTCGACTCTAAACCATTCGAAAGAAAGAAAATCCGATACAACTCACGCTGGTTCCAAGAAGTGATTTCAAATCATAAAACAATAAAGCATTAGCACAGCATTGTAGCATACAAAAAGACAAGTCACGCCAATTGTTGGCTTGGATTTTGACAGTTTTAAGCAATAAACAAGTACAAAAACAAAAGTTTCACCAACTTTATTCTTTAAAAAGTGAGTGAAAGTTGTTTTTGAACTTTCAGATTTCCCACTGCGTAAATTTGAAGTTTTTGAGGTTTATTAGAGAAAAATTCTATCTTTTTAAAACTCTAGAGAGTTCAAGGATCAAATGCAAATCTAGCTTTCGATGTTTTGCAAAGTAAATATCATCAAAAGATCAAAGCTTTAAGGCTCAAAAGTTGTTGCAAAGACTGCCAATCGCCACGGCATCATCTCCATCAAGGGAGCTCGGCACGTCCACTAGGGCCTGCGGACATTGGATCATCGGTTGCCGCGGCTCCAACCTGAAAACCAAATTTGGTTTCAAATCTAGGCCAATCTATCTGCGCATATGATAGTTCAATCAAATCGCTACAGAAGTGTTACCGACGATCTGTGGTGAGCGATACGAAAACTTGCCGATAACGGCATCTCAATCGTTTGAATTGTTGCCAAAGAGGGACCACTATATGTAGAGCGCATTGAATCGTTTAGCGTTGACGCCATCTATCCATAATGCTAGCTGGTACTCTAAAAAGATGATTCAAAATAGAGCAATTTTAGGGTTACCGTCTTTAATAGCCTCGTTTGGAGCCAAATCTGCTGAATATCCACGAATCGCAATCTTGTATTCAGTGGGTTTCTTTGATTTCTTCAACTGCAGGAGGATGTGGGGGCTCTCTTTAGAAAAAATAATCGATAATTAAATGAAAGTATATTAGTGAAAATGCTACATTTACTCACCTAGTCACAAGCCCAATAAATTCGATGAAGTTGGCACTTGCGTTTGCGTTGAAAATTACCCTAGAAAACGCAAAACTCGTTCTTTTAGCAAGATTTTTTCGAAAAAACTGCCACGTGCCGGAGTCGAACCCTCGACCCTCAGATTACCGCTTTCAGAGGTCTAAAAAAGCAAAGTCTGAAGTGAAAGTGGTGGTCTGAGGGTCGAGGGTTCGACTCCGGCACGTGGCAGTGTTTTTGGAAAAAATCTTGCTAAAAGAACGAGCTTTGCGTTTTCTAGGGTAATTTTCAACGCAAACGCAAGTGCCAACTTCATCGAATTTATTCGGCTTGTGACTAGGTGAGTAAATGTAGCATTTTCACTAATATACTTTCATTTAATTATCGATTATTTTTTCTAAAGAGAGCCCCCACATCCTCCTGCAGTTGAAGAAATCAAAGAAACCCACTGAATACAAGATTGCGATTCGTGGATATTCAGCAGATTTGGCTCCAAACGAGGCTATTAAAGACGGTAACCCTAAAATTGCTCTATTTTGAATCATTCCGAATTCCGAAAAATATGGTTTAAGCCTAGATTTCCGTAAAAAAAAAAAAAACATTTTTTTTACATTTTATTTTTATTCCATAGGCTGCTAGTTTTTCCACAATTGACCAATTCTCATGCCATTTTCATGGCTAAGCAAGTTCTGTGAAATTCGTTGGGTTGACTGAGTGTAGTAAAACTCAAACTTGTCAACTGGTTCACCAAATAACATTTAACATAGTCAGGGTTACTAGTTTATAAGCGATTAAAAGAATCAAATATCGATTACAATTGATTTTCTCTAATAGTAGTGCACCCTGAGCGTCGCCTAAATTCCTCGAAATCTCGAGAACTGCTTATCAGAACCTATCGATGTGGGGTCGGAAAATGTAGCTGACGATGAGATCTAGTGGGGGATTAGAGTGTTGAGCTTCTGCGAAAGCTTGGAAACTGTAAAATAGTCACCAACCCGGCTCGCTGGGGTGCACTCCTATTAGAGAAAATACGGTAATCCATTTGTTTGGAATTGAATGTGATCAAAATTGTAAATATGGAAAGAGGATGCTTTTATAAACTTTTGAAAAACGAAAACAAGTGAAAGAACAAAATGCATAGATACCTAATCGCTGTTTTCAACATTTACACCTGACATGAATCTTTTAAACTCGACTTTAAAACCAAATTTCGTCCTTTTGGTTGATCAACTTTCTTTCTAAGTTCCCAAATTCTCAGTTTAAAGGTGTATTAGAATAACTTTATCACAAGAAATTCTATCACATTGATCTATCATAGAAAAGAACTCAAGTAAAGCAAAAATCAAAATCAAGGAATCAGCTTGGAAGATTTCTTAAAAAGGATTAAATAAACTAAGTAAAACTAACGATTGGATAGGTAGTTAGGCTTCGAATTAAGCTGGAACAATCTTAATGAAAGGATTATTGAAAGAAAAGTTAAAGAAAAGAAAGCTAGTTTAGTTAAATGAAATCAATCTTGAAATCTCTTCACAAAGAGTCCATACGATGATTCCCAGGGGATCATCCAGAGGCATTCTCCTCCTCGATTGTCGGATTGTCGAAAGAATCGATATTTCACAATATCAGCACAAGTTTTGTTGCATTTTTGATAGTCTTCCTTGGCTTTTTCGTAGAGGATCTCTTTTGAGTCAATGATTTCTGGTAGTGAATGGAACAAATCGAGTACTCCCCACAAGTGGCCATATTCCTCAAAGAGTAGAGCTGAAGCTTGGGGATTTGCTCCGGCGACTCCTTTAGATTTCAACGATTCAACGATCTGACGATAGATGTCACGCCAGAGGACAATGTGTACCTGAAAATACATAGATTTTTGAAATTTGGTAAAGTTTAAGAGCAATTTTTTTAGTCAGGTAAGTGCTTTGGACTATGGCTTACTTCTCATACTTTTTCCCATTTTCAGGATTGTTAGAATAGCTAAACTGGGGTCAAAGTGAAAGCTGTCTTAACTCATAGCCAACCTAGTAATTTTTAAAGTCGATTAAAGGAGACCATGATGACATCAGAAACTTTAATAAACTTGAAAAGGACCATTAAAGATTGCGTCACTGTGTAAAAAGGAAAATTGCGCCGAATGGAATTGTCATTTACCAGCGCTTTCACTTTGTGCGAGTCTGGTATCAAAATGTGGCCCTTCAATTGAGCTACAAGATAGTACAAAAATCTTTAGAAAAACTGTTTCTTAGTACAAGAAAAATGCTGGCAAAGTGAGAGTACCGAGTACAACAACGACGTACCGTGTGTAGTGCTGATGCTCTCACTTTGCGACCACTTTTATTGTACTAAGCAACAGTTTTTCTAAAGATTTTTGTACTATCTTGTAGCCCAATTGAAGAGCTACATTTTGATACCAGACTCGCACAAAGTGAAGGCGCTGGTATGTGGCAATTCCATTCAGCAATTCCATTTTCGTTTTTACACAGTGGCGCAATCTTCAATGGTCCTATTCAAGTCTATTAAAGTTTTAAAAATAAATCATCGTGACACTTTTCAAGCTTGGATCCAACTTTAAGAATTAGCTTTACTTTAACCAATAAAATCTATGAAATGGAAAGAGTTATTAACTAGAATATTAGCTCATATCTTCTTAAGAGAATGATGGAAAGACTTTGATTTTAGAGTTGTACTTTGGTAAAGTTGGATCCAAGCTTGAAAAGTGTCACGATGGTTCACCGTTCGAACTCATTGACTCACCAATTTCACTCTCGTTTTCACGAGAGCTTCTCGATAGAGCTCATACTGGTCATCATTCCAGCAATTTAACTCAATTTTCTCGCAAAACTTCAGAGAGTTGTTGGAAAAACTGTCAAAAATCTCTGGCTGTTTTGTTGGCGGGATTTCCATATCGTGAAGGGATAGAGAAGTAGAAGAAATGACTTGAGCTTGGAAATTGGCAAACAATTTCTTGAACGTTCTGAAAACTAACAAAATTCAATCTATAAAGTTGATTTTGATTGATTTTTGTGTTGATATAGATAAAAATGAAACTAATATTACTAATTTCAAGTTTCCCTGGTTAACTTGGCTAACCAATATCAAGTGACCAATATCTTTTAAGGCATTGTTTCTAGCTGTACTTTCTTTCTAACTTTCTAGCTTTCTAACTGTACTTTCTTTCTAACTTTCTAGCTGTACTTTCTTTCTAACTCTCTAGCTTTCTAACTGTACTTCCTTTCTAACTTTCTAACTTTCTACCTGTACTTTCTTTCTAGCTTTCTAGCTGTACTTCCTTTCTAACTTTCTAGCTATACTTCCTTTCTAGCTTTCTAGCTTCAACTCCTCTATTTTCGCAGCTGACTATTAGTATTAATATATTATATTAGTTGCTTAAGTTTACTTGTAATGTAAATGAACTCGAAGCTTGTCGATTTGCTTGAGTTGTGGGAAGATTTTGTGAAGGTCAAAGTTTGGATCTTGTCGATGGCATCGACGACAACAAGCATCCAGCGCTGGGGATAATCGATCATCACACTCTGGGCAGATTACCTAGAAAATTATCGACTTAATCTGAGGAAAAGCAGCTAGAAAATCGATTTTGCTAGTTATAAAGATCAGCTACTATCAAATCAACAGTTTTTATTTACTTTTAGCCTTTTATCTATTTGCTTTTTACCTATTAACTATCCCTTTATCTATTTTTATCAAAAAAAGATCTCACCTCAAGCAATTTGCCGAACTGAAGCCGCTGAACGAATCGCCAAATAGGAAAATCAGCATTGTAGTAGAGGGTTTCCATATTTGCTGCTTTTTGAACTTCAAGTGAATGCTTTGAGACTCGAATCATAGCAAATTCCTTCCCAAAAACTCTCCATGGTTCAGCAAAAACCGTCTGTCGGAACGTCTTGTTGCTTTGGACGAGCTTGATCACCTGTGAAAGTAAGTGATGAATATTAGGGACATTTCTATAAAGATCTGACCAACACTAGTCAAATCCTTACCGTAAAAAGCTTAGACTTCAATAAAGTTAGTGCCAATTCTCAACAAATTTCAACGTTTCGATTCTTTAGCGAGTAAAATCACGAACTCAACCAACCCCATCCACTTCCAGCTTATCAAGCAACGTCAATTTCATTTCATTGCTGAGATTCTTCACCGCAAAAC
Source organism: Mesorhabditis belari (assembly GCA_958450365.1). Lineage (NCBI taxonomy): Eukaryota > Metazoa > Nematoda > Chromadorea > Rhabditida > Rhabditidae > Mesorhabditis > Mesorhabditis belari. Next base: position 627,521 of record CAUEEP010000750.1, on the reverse strand, counting down.
TCACTCGGCTTCTCGAATGTTCATCTGTAAGAATCAAAATCAGAATCTCAAATGCTCATCATCTGTAAATGAGGGAAGCTTGCTACACAGATCTTTCAGGTTAAACCAGAAAACCGAACAGACTAGTCGGTTTTTCTGTATTCTAGAGTTACTTACCTTGACTTATTTGCTTTCCATTTTTTCGTTCATCAATTGCCCTCATTTCTTCATTGTTTTCAAACATTTTCTCTGAAAATCTCACAAATTAAAGCAAATATTTAATTATTAGCACTAATGGAAACCAGGTATGTGCAGATCTGGATCCGGATCTCTTTACACAAGCATACAAAGAACTAAAAGACTTCGCGACACTTCAATAGAAAGTTCATAGTCGTGTCGCGTAGTCGTCTTTTCTTTCTTTGTATGCTTGCGTAGAGCTTATCCCTGATGGGAACAAAAAAAGGTGGATAATGAATAGTTTTTTGATCAGAACGTAAAAAAGAAGTAGGAATCAAAAAAACAGAGTGACTCAATTGGGTGGGAAAATTTCTTTGCAAGAAATTTGTCTTTCTATTTTTCCCTATTTTTTGTCTGCCTTTCTATTTTTCTCTATCACCACATTTGGTGGTGTTTCGTCTCTTTTGATTGCCTTTTCGTGCAATCGATTTTTAAACAGGATAAGGTAAACAAAGGTCGAAGAAAAGGGGGATCCACCAAAAACGGACTATATCTAGACTAGGCTTTCATATGATAATCGTTTGAAAGTTTTAAAGAAGTTCTCTTTGGTGTCTCTTTTTACAAATTACTATTGAAAGAAATTTATGCGAAAAACTTTCGGAAAGTAAACTAAAAAAATTGCATAATAATAAAATTGCAAAGTAACAACTAAGAAATCACAACTTAATTTTTCTTCAATGCGATTTTGCCTTCAATTTTCCCGACTTGCCGACAAATTTTGGCTTCTTGGAAACGGCTAAAATTTAGAATCATTAACACTTCTAGAAAATTCATTGTCAACTTAAAATTCAATTTAAAACTATTCAAAAAGTCTCTCACCTTTTTCCTTTGCGAGCTTCTTGTAGTTGGACCCAAGCAGTTGCTTCTTTTCGTCCTCGTCCCATCTGTAATCGAAAAAAAGCTCAGCACCGGGACGTAGATTTTGCGAAGCGAAGACTCCAATTCGATGAACACCATCAACCAGAGGTGTCTAAATTCAGGAAAATAACCTTTCTTCGCATTTGTTTAAAACAAACCTTGACGTAACAGTTGGCTTCTCGACCGGACTTGTGGTTTGCAAAGCGCATCGTGCTTCCCAGAATGCATGGATCAACAGTTTCCTCTTTATTGAGTCCTAAAAAATAGTATTAATAAGGACAATAAACGCCGTTAACCAAAAATGTGCAAATGCTAAAACTCACTGAACAAGTAGGAGACTCCAGTCTTGTCGTAAATCAGTCCTCGGCGGTTTGCCTCATCCTCATCCAATACCTAACATATGTAAAGAGGCAGTCTTTCAACAATTTCTTACTTCTCCCACGTACTCACCGATGAGCTCATCCTTATTCACTGGTTCTCTGAGAAACAGTCCATAGCCGGCACCTTTAATTTCGGAGGTGCAAACCTGATGTTTAAGATTACTAAAATAGCTAAAAGCTAAAAGTTACCTCAACATTCTTCTTAACACCTGTGCCAATTTGCATGTTTTTGCAGCAAAGAGCTACACCTTCTGATCGTTGAGCAGGATGACACACATTTGGATCACATTCGACCAATGCGAAAAAACATCCGCAAGACTTGGCAGAGCACACTCCTAAATGAAAAATTATCAAAGGCTCTTACACTTATTCTTTATTAAATAATTAAACCTAGATTGGAATCACAGCAACAAACCTTTACAAGCACATCCCGGAAATTTGTGAGGGCAATCTCCACATTGGCAGTATTTTGTACAAAAGCCATCCTCGCCCAAGCATTCGCATTCATTCACCTAGAAGACAATTTATTTTAAACGATTTGACGCATCAATCGAAGTTTCTAGGTTACTTTCACGTCAAATGCAAAACATATCTAAATAAATATTCACCTTGCATTCTTTGCCGGGATGATTACATGGAACCGGTCGGCGATTGGTATGCACAGCCGACATATTGTTCCTCCAACGAATCTCATTAAAGCGATGCATTTGTCTAAATTTAAAGAATCAATATCTTTAAGCACCAAATCAACGTGCTTTGAAGAAACTGGATTTATTCTTAACGGAATTTCTTGAATAAGTAAAAATCATTTAGAAAAGTATGTGCAGTTGCATGAATAGTTTCTCAATATAATATAACTCACGCTTGGATGCTGGCGGTCGTTTTCTCCATGGACGAGTCGACAATCGGCTGAACATTTCCCTTTTCCAGAACATAGTCCTAAAACAAGATATGAAATTCCTGACAAGATTTGGCATTTACTTTGTGGCACTTTGGCATCTGCATTTCTTCTTGCGTTGGCGCACCTTCTAAGCGAACCGCTATATTTTTCAAACTAAAGAAACAATCGTACAAGTATTTAAACTAAATAACTTACTCATTTTTTAGAGTAGCAGCCGAAACTTTGTCAGGGAACTCATATGCCAGTGCCGCATGGAGTTCTTCGTCGTTGTTAAAGCTAAAGTTTCGGGTTTTTTAAAGTATTGCAAAGAGAAATACATACTGTGGCTGGAGATTTGTTGCCAACTTGTACAAGACCCAATCGTTAAGATATGGGCTTTCATAGTAACCATGAATTCCCTAAAACAAAATGTTGAATAAAATTGATATCAACTAAGCAGTACGAACCTCTTTAAACTGTAAAATAAGCTGGGGTTCCGCATCACAATCTTCGTCACGATCACTGATCCAAGGCAAGCAAGCTAGTTTACGAGTTTCCTCACCCTAAAATCACATCAATGAATCTCATATTGTGCATGTTGTTATCACATCGAAGTTTCAGTACTAAGGCAGTTGAGGACCAATTATAATTTTTTCAAATGTAGTTCTTCTCGCATCATTGATGGCGCTGATCAAAAAAAAACATTTTTAAGTTAGGTTTTCAATTCAAAAACCTTTTGTATTGCCGTTATATTGGGTAGTTTGTGGCCCTTAAGAGGGCCGTTGGGTTGGGTATTTGTCAGGCGCCTACATTTTTTAGGCTTTGCCTCCGCTCCTTAGAACCACGTGGTACCCAGGCTAGCCTGACTCTCCTACTGCTGAGGTCAGTTTCATACCAGAAGCACGTGGCTTTCATAAATGCACTTAAGTACCTTAGGAACAAGCATCTCTGGTACGAAACTCGCCTCAGCCTTAGGAGAATCAGGCTAGCCTAGGAGTCACGTGGTTCTAAGGTGCCGAGCCAAAGCCCAGGAAAAGATAGGCGCCTGATATTATGTTGACCTTAGTACCAGTCTCATTAAATAATTATATCCTAGTTTAGCCGTGTACCAAAATGTACACTGTCGCGTTCCGTTTATGCTTATATGCGAATTCCTACCATAACATTTTTTTCGATCGGTGTCCACATGTTCATTGGTGGTTGTTCCTCTATAGCCGGAAGTGTCATAGTAATTGGGGAAGGCCTGTTTTCCCCCTAAATAACAAAAAAGATAGTAAACCAACAATCACTGCTTTTAGATTTACGCTTCTAAAGCTAATAGCTCAAACTAAAAACATAACTAACCAAGATTGGAGCTTTCTTTCTTGCATAAAACCGATTTAGGTGTGTCGTTGTTCTTTGTGCTTCTGCATAAGCTTCCTAAAAATGAAACATTTTAGCCATAAACAACTTATAACTGATTGAGCAGACGTATTTTAGCTAATATTAAATAACCTACAAGTCCAGCCGTTCGTTGTATTGCTTCGAATTCAGCGTTGATCGATTTATAAGCGCTTCTGATCAATTCGATGTGTCCCTCTGGTGGCCGTTCACGCCGATCGAGCTTTTTATCCATGGCTAACGCGTTCCTTTAAAAAAATGCACGAGTACGTTGAGTAAAATCAAAATTAAGATAAACTAAGAAAAATAAACTGAAACACGGGGCTTCAAGCTCGGCTGGCTGTTTTGTATGATTTCTTTGCTTGTTTTTAACTTCTTCCGGGCTACAACAATGCTAAATCAAAAGACAATACTTTTAAAATGTTTAGAATAGATTGGGCTTATGTTTACCCTATACCACAGTCGGTCAACTGCTTCATCTAACATAGCTATAGATGTTCAGGAAGACGATAACAATAGACAGACTATAACGAGGAAAAAAATTTATAAATTGAAGAGCGACTGAAAAGGCTGGAATGATGAAAATGTCGATGAGATTAAAAAGAATTTCTGACACTGCTAGTGACAAGCAAGACAGACGAGAATAGGCGCACTTTAGAAACGACAAATTTGGTGGGAAATATAAAAGCTTTCTTTCCAACATAAGGTTTCAATCTTTATTCGCTTGCTCAATCTTCTACTTTTGTGGATTTTTGTTCTTCTATTTGGTGAGTGATTGTTTAGGAGTAAACCTGATCTTTTCCCATAATTTATAAAAGTTCTTGATTGACAAAATGCACTTCTAACTTCAAAACATCAATTTAGTGCACTGTTGCACAAAACATCAATTCGGTGCATCATCTTTGTTAGAAATGGTTTCGAATCGGATCGAATCGGATAAATAATGCTATTGCGGTTTCAAACAACTTAGATTTTGATGTCTATTCAAATGAAATTAGGTTTTTTTCAAAAATCAAGACTTTGATCTGATCCGATTCAATAAACCTACAATCGAATTCATTCAAAAGTAGATTTATTCGACACGAATAACGAATGACAACACAACGGAGGAAATTTTAATCCCTAGTTACCCCTATTACCCAAATGTTGTTAAGAAAAAAACGATAATAATGAGAAAAAGAATCAATCTTTCTAGCCGCTGGGATCGAAGCCTTGACCTCCGACTAGGAGACAAGACTAAGACCCTGACTAAGTTCTCCGATCAGCTACGACAGTTTCTTACAACGGATTCGTTCCAATTCGGGGAATATCCGAAACCCTATCTAATCTTTATGTTTAGTTTTTCAAAACACTTTCCTTTATAGCATACTAAAAATGTTTCAAATTTCGAATTGATCTGAGAATTTAAGTGTTTTTATTGTGTAGCTCTCGATAAGCAATCATTAAATTAAACAGCAATTATTGATCTTCTGATTGGGCACAGCTTGGGGTTTACTAAACTTTGGGATTTTGAGAGGAATCCAATACAAGCATCTGTTTGTATTGGATTTTTCTTATGTTATGACAGAGAAACAATTTTTGACCTTCAGACTGTCAAAAAGCTTGAATAAAGCCGCTAGGATCGAAGCCTTGACCTCCGACTAGGAGACAAGACTAAGACCCTGACTAAGAGATCCGGTCGGCTACGACAGTTTCTTACAACGGATTCGATCCAATTCGGGGAATATTCAATCCGAAACCCTATCTAATCTTTGTGTTTAGTTTTTCATAACACTTTCCTTTATAGCATACTAAAAATGTTTCAAATTTCGAATTGGTCTTGAGAGTTTAAGTATTTTTATTGGATAGACCTCGATAAGCACTCATTAACGACTGCTTTAAAGTAATAAAAGAAAATTTTTGAACTCTCTAATTTATGTGAAAGCTAAATTTTTCTGGTGTTCAGTTTTTTTAAGAATTCCCAAAAACGAGAAAGTTTATTCAGTCTTAAAGTTTAAACACACAAAAATCACAGTTCATTTTTAGTTGTAGAAATAAAGAAAGCAAAATATGCTTCATAATCTCGTCTCCAATCTTTCGTCACTCGCCAAAAACGATTTCGATATCGTCTTTGATTGAATATCTCATTCTCCGGTATGACGTAGAAAACAAAATAGGCTAAAGTGAATAGAAGAAGCAAAATAATGGCTACTTTGAGAAAGAGAGTAAGAAATGCACGAATAAGTCTCACAGCTCGTTGATAATTGGACAGAAGATAGAGAACGAAAGGAGAAGTAGTGATCCAGAAAAGCCACCATCCTAATTTTATTTCATTTTGCCGTCGCTTCTGATCGGTCATATACAAGAAAAATGCTATAGAGAGAAAAAGAGCAAAGATGGAGATAGAAAGATAGAATAAGGAATCGAGAGCTGGAAAAAGGATATGTCGATTGGTTTGCTGATTGAACACGTGGACATTGCCTTCCTTGATTCGATACCTTTCGTGAAAGATCGCCTCGTCTTCCTGCTCGAATCCATCAATTTGTTTGTTGACTTGTAGTGATGGTGAGATTATTTCGTAGGCATCTAGAATACAAATAGATTTATTTAATCTCTGAAAGCTTGTCAAAAATCTATTTGTAACAAGTTTCAAAAAGCTGTCCAAACCCTGAGCGTCGCCTAAATTGCTCGAAATCTCGAGAACCGCTTATCAGAATCTATTGATGTGGGGTCGAAAAATGTAGCTGACGATTTGCAAAAGAGACTGCGGATTATTTCCGAGGGCGAAAGTTATTTTTCTGATAGTGCTATGATCATGTTGCCTGTTGCCTCAACCTCCATATTCGCCTGGTATTGCTCTCTCAGATTACCACTTGTTCCAATCTATGCAACACTCTCTTGTAAGGTTTAACAATCTTCAAAAAGTCGAAATTTCGGTGCAAGACTACTTTGGGATCCCGAATCTTTCGAATCAGACATCTGAAGTCGCAAAAAAGAGCAAAGTTGATAATAATGGCGAATATTGAAATAAAGTTTTTGTCTTATTGGTTTTTGGGTTGTTCGAATGTTGGTTTATAATTGGCACTTTCTTTTATCTAATATAAAGTAGCAAGTATCTAATATAAACGAACCCTCTGTACACACAGTTCGATGACTTTTTGGAATACAGAAACCGAGTCGGTCAACGAACACAAAATATGATCGCCATAAGAAAGTTATCCAGTTGAACAATCGATAGCCCATTTGATGATGGGAACATTCAAACTGAAACATAGTTTTAAATTTCAATACAATGAATACAATGAATGAAAGATGATGAAAGAGTGTGCTAAACGAACCGTTCCATGTGGTCGAACAAGAGCGTTTTGTTGTTTACAAAGTGCCGGTGGAGTGAAAGGAATATGACGAAGAATCTAAAAAATGATTATTATTTTATAGAAACTCAAAACATCTCAAAACTTTACCTCATTTTTCCAATCGGTCATCGTTGCTTGGAGTTTTTCTGGTTCCCAGCGATCTTTCCATTCATTACCCGAACAGCTAAAGTTTTAACGTAATATCTGCAAACCCATTTCTCCATAATTATGGAGGTAATCACGTATTCAAGGTTGCAACAGAATCATATAACAATTTTGAACGCTTTGTTTTCCTTGCTGTGTTTAAACTATTGGGAATGTATATGAAATAACTAAATGTTCAACAAAGCATTTATCTCTTGCTCTTGAAACTCTTGCTCCTGAAGCTCTTGCTCTTGAAGCTCTTGCTCTTGAAGCTCTTGCTCTTGAAGCTCTTGAATTCGGCTTTCTTTTAATACGAAAAGTAATTTCAGAAAAGAATTGTTTAGCAAAAATAGCGACTATGCGATTGTACGAGAGGGAGAGCTTCTATTAAATTAAATACAATCTTCATTCTCGTTTTAGCATATTTGTTTGAGTTAATCTTTTGTAATCGATGAAAAACAAATGTTTTTAAGTTACAATCTAAGCACCAAACCCTGTAATGATCTCTTGAATATTTTGATGAATTCGCTTTGTGCTTCTCGGTCGTTCCCCATTATCGATTTTCTTTGAGATTGTGATTCCGTTCTTTTTGGCAAACGGTACTCTGAAATGTGTTGAATATTGCTAAGCGGTGATCAAAACCAAGCGGCTTTTGCGATTTCAGAAACACTAAAAACTTTTTACTCACAAATCTTTAGTACTTACTCTCGAAAAACGAGCGACCAAAGTACCATTGCTGCTCCATAAACATCGTCCTTGTAATGGGCCAGATTGATTGGCTAGATTCAAATACCGTATTCTCTCTAATAGTAGTGCGAACTACTATTTTTTCAATCCTCTCCTGGGCCGGAATACTATTAGAGAGTACACTACTATTAGAGAGAATACGCTATACTTTGCTTCACATAATTATGTATTTATCCCAATTTTTTTTATGTGGTATATCATATTTAAAAAGCTTTCGGAAAAGAAATTCAATTTAACAACCCAAAACACACCTATTGATTGATTTAATACTTACAGTTGATTGAAAAACCTTTCACCTGTCCTGGTGGACTATATGGTCCAACAATGCGAGCCCTGTTGAGTGAAAGTTCATCTGTGGCCGCTCCAAAATCACACAAACGAATCTCTCGGAAGTTATTTTGCAATAAAATACTAAATTCTTTGATGAATCAGTGTTATTTTGCAAAAGAAACTTATTTGGTTTAATGTCTCGATGCACGATTCCCTTAGCCTTCATGAAAGTGATTGCTGAGGCGAGTTGTTCCATCCAGACGACGATGTGAAACACATTGTACAACAGTTGGGCCTCTTCATCAAAGATTGCTGAATACCAGATTTTCTTTTAGAATAACACCCTTTAAGGTTAATTTCGTCTTATAAAAAGTTCGTTTTTGAAAAATATTAGTTGAGCTTCTGCAAAAGCTTGGAAACTGTAAAATAGTCACCAACTCGGCTTGCTGGAATGCACTACTACTGTTAGAGAGAATAGGGTAACCGCGCAAAATGTTCTTTTTTACCTTTTCTTTATTTGAGAATAACAGAGGTATGTTAAACAAAAGTGGAGGTCATTGACAAAATGAAGAAAACACAATTTTGTCATAGAATAGAATCAAAGCAATATCCGTACAACCTCACAATTAAAAACTGATGATTTTAAAAACAAAGATTAATTGGAGTGTTAAATAGACTGTGTTCCTCACGGTTAAACTAATTACTGTATTCTCTCTATTCGAGCTGCCTGGACAGCACTAGGAAGCATCAAAGAAGTCACGAAGATGCTCAAGAATCACCAGAGAACTCGGGCACACCTCTTCGACAGCACCGTCCTCCCGGCACTCTGCTACGGAACAGAGATCTGGGCCACGACACAGACCATCGAACGAGCCTTGAGAACGACAAATCGAGCCCTTGAAAGGAACCTCCTCGGGCACAATAGGAAGACGTAGCTCGACCAAGACCTAAGAAGTACGGATACGCGCTATCTCGGGACTCAGAGATCCAGTGGAAGTGTTTGAGAGAAAAAGACTCAGATGGGCCGGCCACGTAGCCAGAAGAACAGACGACAGATGGACGATACGGATCACAGAGTGACTACCACGAGACCAGAAGAGGCCCATCGGAAGACCAGCAACGAGGTGGAGCACAAGAGTGGCAGAGACGGTCAGAGAAAGGATGGCTAGAGTGCAACCACCACCAGCACTAGCAAGTCGAAGACTTCGAACCAGGAACAATCAAGCTAGGAAACACTGGATGACAATAGCAAGGGATAGAGAAATGTGGAAGCAGGTTGTGATCTGCGCAAAATAGGAAGACCTAAGTGCGAAGACAGATCAAAAAAAATAGAGAGTAGTAAGCATTACTTACAAGTGATGGTAGTCTTACAATTTAGTCTTACAATTTACAATACAATACATTTACAATACAATACTTACAATTTATAAACGATATTGAAAAGAAATTTTACTCTCTTATGCTACGCTCCCTTATGGTACTTTTCTCAAGAAAATGAAACAAAAAATAAAAGTGCTTTCTATGGAAAACTAGTGGAGCCTAGCTTTGTATCCATGTTTCCTTTTGTTAAAATCTTGAAAAAGCTTACCCTGATGAAGTGTCTCCAAATAGCAAAGCTCAAGCAAAATCCCACTTTGAACGTTCCTTTCACCTCTTACGCTACCGAAAAGCTAAAACAAGCGAAAAAGTAAAAGCATATTTGATTTTGATTAACTGTGACAACGTAGCGACAGTCGGAGACGATCTGGTGATAGCGAATCTCATCTTCGATAAGCTCCGGATCCGTGGGCCATTTGATTGCAACCTCTCTACTAAAGAAATGAAGAGTTCGTAAGAGTTTTGTCCACAAAAGAAACTAGCTTTACAGCAACTATCATCTACGCATCAAAATTGGCATCTAATTGAGAAAATTCAAATATTTTTTGACTCTTACATTCTTGTTTCTTTCAGAAAATCTTTGATTTTTCCCTATCTATAACTCTGTCCGTTTGCTTCCACAAGCACTGAAATGTCAAAATTTCAATTCTACACCCTAAAATCACAGAGAAACAATTTTTCAAATGGAAATTAATTCATATTAGCTTTTTAGAGCTGCGCAAAAGGTGCGCTAATGGAATGGGTGCGCAAAAAAAGGTAGCATTTCTTCCATTCTCAATTTATCAAAATAAACAGAATTTTTAGAGTGTTAGCTTTTACAAACGCCTTTACAAACGCTTTTACAAACTCCCCACTTGTCGTTTTTGAATCGATTGATCGACACTCGTCCAAAGCCACCCCTCCAAAAGTCTCCAATCACCAAGTAAAATTCATGCTTTGCATAAATCTTAACCATTTTTAAAGTGGTTAAAGTTGTTAAAAAGTTTTGAAAGCCGGTAGAAGCTATAAGCTCTTTTACAGGAGAAGCCTCTTGAGCCATTTTGAGCAATTTTTTTGTTGATAAGAACCCTGAAAGTAGTGTAAACATTGAAGAAAACGGGCATGAATATTATTTCAAAAAACAAATCAACAACAAATAAGGTCAATAAAGAATGCGTTTAAGAGATTTTTGAACAAATTTTTGAGAAAAATGCTTCTTTTAACAGCTAGAGAGGGTGTGGCGAAATTACCCGCACAACCTTTTCAAAAAATGATTGTCGCACGCTTAGTTTATTTCAAAAGTCTCAAGTGTTATATAAAGAATTATAGCCCTTAATCTGGGCTACATTTATCTACCAAAACCTTTCCGATTCGACTTATACAATTCATTTTACAAACACTTGAGTTGAGCGTCGACATCTCCGGCGAATCTGTCATTTGTCCCCTTGACATCAACTTAGATTTTGGTTATGCTAGTTCATCAACTTAGTTCCACTACCCAGCTTTTCTGGTCGATCTATTCTGTGGAAGTTCAAGAGATTTTTGAACAAATTTTTGAGAAAAATGCTTCTTTTAGCAGCTATACAGGGTGCGGCGAAATTACCCGCACAACCTTTTCAAAAAATAATTGTCGCACGCTTAGTTTATGTCAAAAGTCTCAAGTGTTATATAAAGAATTATAGCCCTGAATCTTGGCCACATTTATCTACCAAAAACTTTCTCATTCGACTCATTTAACAAGCGCTTGAAAGAGCATCGATATTTCTCCGACAAATCTGTCATTTGGCCGCTTGAAACTATAAAAAATTGTTAAGAAAAGTTTTCGATATTTCTTTAATGGAAAAATAGTGTTTAACATGATTTAATAATATTAAGAATCAAATTTAATTGTTCTAGCTGAACTGACATGATCAAAATTGAAGTTGATGTCAAGTGGCCAAATGACAGATTCGCCGGAGAGATGTCGATGATCATTCAAGTGCTTGTTAAATGAGTCGAATGGGAAAGTTTTTGGTAGATAAATGTAGCCAAAAATATAGTGCCCTCGGGTGGTGAAATAAAGTTTATAGTTGAAAGTTAAAAGTTGAAAGTTTTGTTTATAGTTGAAAAGTAGCAGATTTTCGGTTCCGATTCTAGATTGAACCGAGAAACTCTTTGAATTCGAACGTTTACGCCATAATGAACGTACAGACGGGCTATTGGTTGCACTCGATCATTTTTGGGTATTTGGTTGGAAATTCGTTCCAATTTGGAAAGTAACTTGGAAAATATCGTTAAATGAAAATTTTTTTTCAAGAGTATGACAGGAGGATCCTTAGTGGTGAAAAGATAACAGTTTTTTCTATTAATTTCTTTTCATTTTTAGAGAGGAAGAATTTTATCAGTTGAATTAAAGAGTTTCGGAACTGACGTAAAAGCGTTATGAAATGGCTACGCCCAATGTTTTTGGATATTTGTGCGGTTGAGGGTACTATATTTTTGGCTACATTTATCTGGGCTACATTTATCTACCAAAAACTTTCCCATTCGACTCATTTAACAAGCACTTGAATGATCATCGACATCTCTCCGGCGAATCTGTCATTTGGCCACTTGACATCAACTTCAATTTTGATCATGTCAGTTCAGCCAGAACAATTAAATTTGATTCTTAATATTATTAAATCATGTTAAACACTATTTTTCCATTAAAGAAATATCGAAAACTTTTCTTAACAATTTTTTATAGTTTCAAGCGGCCAAATGACAGGTTCGACTAGACAAATTCGACAAATGGCTAGCGCTCATTCAAGTGCTTGTTAAATTAGTTGCATAAGTCGAATCGGAAAGTTTTTGGTAGATAAATGTAGCCCAGATTAAGGGCTATAATTCTTTATATAACACTTGAGACATTTGAAATAAACTAAGCGTGCGACAATTATTTTTTGAAAAGGTTGTGCGGGTAATTTCGCCGCGCCCTGTATAGCTGCTAAAAGAAGCATTTTTCTCAAAAATTTGTTCAAAAATCTCTTGAACTTCCACAGAATAGATCGACCAGAAAAGCTGGGTAGTGGAACTAAGTTGATGAACTAGCATAACCAAAATTGAAGTTGATGTCAAGGCTGGTTTTAAATAATTGGCCTTTCTAATGAAATAAACCGTAGCTTAATTGGTGACATTTGCTGGTTTTAAACGGAAGTACGAAAAGGAAAGAAAAGATTTACTTTTACTTTACTTTCTTTCTTTACTTTCTTTCCTTACTTTCTTTCTTCATCATTCTCCAACAAAGCTTAATCGGCTTAAACTCAACTCAAAACTTTTCCAGATTTACTTTTAATTTTCATGTTATAATAACAATAAAGCTAACATAAAATGAAACAGAAACATCAAGAGCAGCTACTATGAGATCTCAAATCAACATTGACTTTCCGCATCCCTGAAAAAAGATTCTGATTCAATTTTTAGCTTCTCAAAATATTGTGAAATGAAATTTTTTTCTCAAGAGTATGTCAGGAGGCGCCTTAGTGGTGAAAAGATAAGAGATTTTTCTATTATTTTCTTTTTATTCTTTAGAGAGGAAGAATTTTATCAGTTGAATTAAAGAGTTTTGCAATGTTGACGCAAAAGCGTTATGAAATGGTTACGATCAATGTTTTTGGATATTTGTGGGGTTGAGGGCACTATATCCATACCCATCCATATCACCTGTCTATTGTCTCCATTGATACGATGAATTGTTCATCATCTAGAACAAAGTAAAGTAGGCTAACATTCAAATCAAAGAAGCCATGAGCCAGTTCTTGTCGCCTCATCCATATTCCGCTGCTGCGCAGTGGCTTTGAATAGTTTCTCCGAGTTTTAGAGTCAGAAGCCAGCCAGAAGAGGACGAGGAAGTGAAAAAGAATGTCCGTTAAACATAGTTCATAGCGCATAATACCTCCCTCCAAGATGACAAAAGGTTTTGAGACGGCATTGGTAAAACTTTGTTGTCATCTTGGGAGGAGGTCTTATGCGCTATGAACTATGTTGAAGGGAATGCGACAAGAACTGGCTCATGGCTTCTTTGATTTGAATGTTAGCCTATTTTACTTTATTCTAGATGATGAATCATCAATCGTGTCAATGGAGACAATAGATAGGTGATATGGATGGGTACGCTTGTTTCATCTGCAAGCGTTTCATCATCGGAAGCGTGGATTGCCGAATTGGGAGAGAATGGAAAGTAACTGTAAATTGAACTGAATTTAAAGTCAATTTATTTTACTCATGTTGTTGTTTGTTTTTCAATTCAGCCGAATTTTTAAAAACTTTGTTTTCCAGAGCTCTCTAGCCTCTGCAATTTGCTTGCTACAAATCTAGAGGCGTAAAGTCGAACCAAAGACTCTAACTTGGCCTCTAGATTCACTAACAGACACTAACCAACTGCGCCACAAAGTCGATTGGACAATTGAAATCGGAAAGGCTTAAAAGTCTAAAAAATCCATGATAAAAACCGAAAATGTGTGTTATTTTTAAAGCTTTTTGAAGCGAATCTAAAAAATTGAACCAAATACAAACAAAGCGAAAACATAATAACAATAAACCTAGCATAAAATGAAACAGAAACATCAAGAGGAGCTATTATGAAGCTCTAAATCAACATTGACTTTCCGCATCCCTGAAGAAACATTCTTATACAATTTTTACCTTCTCAAAATATCGTTAAAAGAACTTTTTTATGCTCTGACAGGCGCCGTAATGGTGAAAAGATAAGAGATTTTTCTATTATTTTCTTTTATTTTTTAGAGAGAAAGAAAATTATCAGTTAAATTAACAAGTTTTAAAAGTTGACGTAGAAGCGTTATGAAATGGCTACGCCCAATGTTTTTGGATATTTGTGGGGTTGAGGGCACTATATTTTTTTTTAAACCCCTTTATCTGACGTAGTTTTTTTTGTACATGTACATTTTTGTTGATAAACGGTTTATTGTAACTCGATCTAGGTTAAAAGTCTTGTGTTTTCTTACTTCTATATAACGATTTTTGATATAACGACTCCATTTCGCCGTCCCGACAGAGTCATTAAAGTCGATAAGTGAAAGATGAGTCCACTGGGCTTCAATAAATAGGCAATGCCAAGCCAAGCCAATGCCAATGCCAAAATGCCAAAAAATAAATGCCAAAAATCACTCCACATCCAGTGTATTATCCCGATTTACGGAGTTTCACCGGAAGAGGGCGAACTCTGATGCTGTTGTCATCTTGGGGGTGTATCCGTTTCGGCTAGTACTTAAAGTTTGCTTGCCAGAAGGCGAGAGATTGAGCTGTGATAATGCACCTGCAAGGTAGGCACCTCTCACTTATCCAGTATTGCTTGTATACATCGATAAGGGAAAATAGCGCATAAGACCTCCGCCCAAGATGACAACAAGGTTGTCACCTAAGTTGGAACAAGGTTGTTGGAAGAACCTGTTGTCATCTTGGGGGAGGTCTTATGCGCTATTTAATAGAAATAGAAAAGACATACCGTGCCTTGCGTACAGCTTGATGTTCTTAGTGACGTGATATATATCAGGCAGGGTTTGTGCGTACCCGTAGCCAAATCTTCAGAGAATGTCCGTTAAATTTTCCGAGATGAGAATGTCCGTTAAACAGGGTTCATAGCGCTTCATAGCGCATAAGATCTCCCACCAAGATGTCAACCTGTCTACCTGTACCGTCTCAGAACTTTTTGTCATCTTGGGGGGAGGTCTTATGCGCTATGAATGTTCTTCTAGTTTTTTTTTTTTGGTGATTTGTTGTGATTCGGATTAGAAATCTTCCTTGTCATCGAGTCTTTTAATGTTCTATATTTATAATATGATTGTTTAATATAATATGAGTCAAAAATGAAGAGCGCGAAAAAATGGAAAAAACTTTTCTCCAATACGGTTCCAATACTTCTTGCCTATCCCTGCTGTTGTTAAAGAGTCAGCAGGATGGTAATTTTCCCCCCTACGCCTCCCCTGTGCCACGGTGGAAGCCGGGGGTCACTCGGCTAGGGTTTACCCCGGGAGCCGCGCCCTTACCATGGTGTATCCTTCTAACCGACGCAAGCACCAAAGCACCATGGGATTTTACCGACTTATACAACTCATATAACAAGGGCTTGAATGAGCACTAGTCGACATCTCTCCGGCAAATCTGTCATTTCGCCCCTTTTCTCTATAAAAATTTTTTAAAGAAAAGTTTTCCAATATTTCTTTAATGGAAAAATAGTGTTTAGCATCACTCAATAATATTAAGAATCAAATTTAATTGTTTTGGCTGAACTGACATAGTCAAAATTGAAGTTGATGTCAAGCAGCCAAATGACAGATTCGCCGGAGAGATGTCGACGCGCATTCAAGCGCTTGTTGAATGAGTTGTATAAGTCGAATCGGAAAGTTTTTGTTAGATAAATGTAGACAAGATTGAGGGCTACAATTCTTTATATAACATTTAAGACTTTTGAAATAAATTAGAAATTTCCTAGATACTTTTCCAAAAAGTTGTTCAGGTAGTTCGTCGTACCCTGTATTATACAGTCGATCGACTTTAATGACTCTGTCGGGACGGCGAAATGAAGTCGTTATATCAAAAATCGTTATCTAGAAGTAATAAAGAAAACACAAAACACAGACTTTTAACCTAAATCGTTAGATTGAAATAGTATTTAACAACATTTACTAACATTAAAAATCAAATTTAATTGTTTTGGCTGAACTGACATAATCAAAATTGAAGGTTGAGTTTGGTTTAATTTTCGTTCAACTTCCACAGAATAGATCGACCAGAAAAGCTGGGTAGTGGAACTAAGTTGATGAACTAGCATAACCAAAATTGAAGTTGATGTCAAGGGGCCAAATGACAGATTCGCCGGAGATGTCGACTCTCATTCAAGCGCTTGTTAAATGAATTGTATAAGTCGAATCGGAAAGGTTTTGGTAGATAAATGTTGCCGAGAATTAGGGCTACAATTCTCTGTTTAACACTTGCCACTCTTGAAATAAATTAGAAATTTCCTAGATACTTTTTCAAAAGTTGTCGCTAGACTTTGAGATCACCCTGTAGATTGAAACTTGTATGCAATAAACATGATTTAAATATATTTTTAGCCAGCCCAAGCCAAGCGCACATCTCTTCGCTTGGCTTGGCTTGACTTGCTGCCTATTTAAATCATGTTTATTGCATACAAGTTTCAATCTACAGAGTGATCTCAAAGTCTAGCGACCACCTCTGAAAAAGTATCTAGGAAATTTCTAATTTATTTCAAAAGTCTCAAGTGTTACATAGAGGATTGTAGCCCTAATTCTCGGCAACATTTATCTACCAAAACCTTTCCGATTCGACGTATACAACTCAATTAACAAGCGTCGAATGAGTGACTTGAATGAGCGTCGACATCTCTCCGGCGAATCTGTCATTTGACCGCTTGACATCAACTTAGATTTTGGTTATGCTAGTTCATCAACTTAGTTCCACTACCCCACTACTATATTGAAAAGCTTTTCTTATCAATTTTTAATAAAGAAAAGTGGCTAAATGACAGTTTTGACTAGACAAATTCGACAAATGACTTGCGCACATTCAAACGCTTGTTAAATGAGTTGTATAACTCGAATCGGAAAGTTTTTGGTAGATAAATGTAGCCAAGATTAAGGGCTACAATTCTCTATTTAACACTTGAGACTTTTGAGATAAATTAAGCGTGCGACAATTATTTTTTCAAAAAGTTGTGCGGGTAATTTCGCCGCACCCTCTCTAGCTGCTAAAAGAAGCATTTTTCTCAAAAATTTGTTCAAAACTCTTCAAAAATCTCTTGAACGCATTCTTTATTGACCTTTCGTAATCCTTTCCAAAAGTGAGAACTCTATCTATTTGTTTTGTTTTTTTGAAAGAACATTCAGGCCCGTTTTCTTCAATGTTTACACTACTTTCAGAGTTCTTATCAACAAAATATTGCTCCAAAAAATCGCTCAAGAGGCTTCTCCTGTAAAAGAAGAGCTTAGAGCTTCTACCGACTTTCAAAACTTTTTAACAACTTTAACAACTTAACAGCAACAAAATGATTAATATTTATGCAAAGGATGAATTTTACTTGGTGATTGGAGACTTTTGGAGGGGTGGCTTTGGACGAGTGTCGATCAATCGATTCAAAAACGACAAGTGGGGCGTTTGTAAAAGCTAACACTCTAAAAATTCTGTTCATTTTGATAAATTGAGAATGGAAGAAATGCGACCTTTTTTTTGCGCACCCATTCCATTAGCGCACCTTTTGTGCAGCTCTAAAAAGCTAATATGAACCAATTTCCATTTGAAAAATTGTTTCTCTGTGATTTTAGGGTGTAGAATTGAAATTTTGAAATATCAGTGCTTGTGGAAGCAAACGGACAGAGTTATAGATAGGGAAAAATCAAAGATTTTCTGAAATTTCATCTACCCTTTTTATCTTTCCAATTGCTCAAATTCAAATCGATCTAAACGTTAATAGTATATATAGATAGATACTTTATTCATGATCTGAGATAAAGTGCGCTAGATTTAAGATTATTACGCATGAATTCATACACATAACACGAAAAGGGCATGGGTAGCACAGATAACGTCAAGGATTCAACTAGAGCTTCAAGATCAAGATCATTTACAGATAATTTAAAGATTTCGAGACTATTGGACTCTCTCAAAACTCTGGGGAGTCGATTTTGATTTGAAGAATTTTCAGAAAAACTTGGCTTTCTGCTCAAATTTGCAAATTTGCTCGAATTTTCTGAATTAGATGCCAATTTTGATACGTAGATGATAGTTGCTGTAAAGCTAGTTTCTTCTGTGGACAAAACTTTTACGAGCTCTTCATTTCTTTAGTAGAGAGCTGGCTATCAAATGGCCCAAGGATCCGGAGCTTATCGAAGATGAGATTCGCTATCACCAGATCGTCTCCGACTGTCGCTACGTTGTCACAGTTAATCAAAATCAAATATGCGTTTACTTTTTCGCTTATTTTAGCTTTTCGGTAGCGTAAGAGATGAAAAGAATGTTCAAAGTGGTATTTTGCTTGAGCTTTGCAATTTGGAGACACTTCATCAGGGTAAGCTTTTTCAAGATTTTAACAAAAAGGAACATGGATACAAAGCTAGGCTCCACTAGTTTTCCATGGAAAGCACTTTTATTTTTTGTTTCATTTTCTTGAGGAAAATACCATAAGGGAGCGTCGAATAAAACAGTAAAATTTCTTTTCAATATCGTTTATAAATTGTAAGTATTGTATTGTAAATGTATTGTATTGTAAATTGTAAGACTAAATTGTAAGACTACCATCACTTGTAAGTAATGCTTACTACTCTCTATTTTTTTTGATCTGTCTTCGCACTTAGGTCTTCCTATTTTGCGCAGATCACAACCTGCTTCCACATTTCTCTATCCCTTGCTATTGTCATCCAGTGTTTCCTATCTTGGTTGTTCCTGGTTCGAAGTCTTCGACTTGCTGGTGCTGGTGGTGGTTGCACTCTAGCCATCCTTTCTCTGGCCGTCTCTGCTACTCTTGCTCCACCTCGTTGCTGGTCTTCCGATGGGCCTCTTCTGGTCTCGTGGTAGCCACTCTGTGATCCGTATCGTCCATCTGTCGTCTGTTCTTCTGGCTACGTGGCCGGCCCATCTGAGTCTTTTTTTCTCAATCACTTCCACTGGATCTCTGAGTCCCGAGAGCCGGCGCATATCCGTACTTCTTATCGCTTGGTCGAGCTGCGTCTTCCTATTGTGCCCGAGGAGGTTCCTTTCAAGGGCTCGATTTGTCGTTCTCAAGGCTCGTTCGATGGTCTGTGTCGTGGCCCAGGTCTCTGTTCCGTAGCAGAGTGCCGGGAGGACGGTGCTGTCGAAGAGGTGTGCCCGAGTTCTCTGGTGATTCTTGAGCATCTTCGTGACTTCTTTGATGCTTCCTAGTGCTGTCCAGGCAGCTCGAATAGAGAGAATACAGTAATTAGTTTAACCGTGAGGAACACAGTCTATTTAACACTCCAATTAATCTTTGTTTTTAAAATCATCAGTTTTTAATTGTGAGGTTGTACGGATATTGCTTTGATTCTATTCTATGACAAAATTGTGTTTTCTTCATTTTGTCAATGACCTCCACTTTTGTTTAACATACCTTTGTTATTCTCAAATAAAGAAAAGGTAAAAAAAACGGTTACCCTATTCTCTCTAATAGTAGAAGTGCACCCCAGCAAGCCGGGTTGGTGACTATTTTACAGTTGTGAATTTTTTGCAGAAGCTCAACACTCAAATCCTCCACTAGATCTCATCGTCAGCTACATTTTCCGACCCCACATCGATAGGTTCTGATAAGCAGTTCTCGAGATTTCGTGGAATTTAGGCAACTCTCAGAGTGCACTATTGTTAGAGAAAATATGGTATATAGAATTTCGCTATCTAGAGTTTTTTTAGTTTTAAAATAGGTTAGCGTCGGCCGGGACGAAAAATTCCAATCTTTTATAGAAAGAGTCGGCTATACATCATTTAAGTAATATTTTTCAAAAACGAACTTTTATAGAGACGAAATTAACCTTAAAGGGTGCTATTCTAAAAGAAAATCCGGTATTCAGCAATCTTTGGAGAAGCCCAACTGTTGTACAATGTGTTTCACATCGTCGTCTGGATGGAACAACTCGCCTCAGCAATCACTTTCATGAAGGCTAAGGGAATCGTGCATCGAGACATTAAACCAAATAAGTTTCTTTTGCAAAATAACACTGATTCATCAAAGAATTTAGTATTTTATTGCAAAATAACTTCCGAGAGATTCGTTTATGTGATTTTGGAGCGGCCACAGATCAACTTACACTCAACAGGGCTCGCATTGTTGGACCATATAGTCCACCCGGACAGGTGAAAGGTTTTTCAATCAACTGTAAGTATTAAATCAATCAATAGGTGTGTTTTGGGTTGTTAAATTGAATTTCTTTTCGGAAAGCTTTTGAAATATGATATACCACATAAAAAAAATTGGGATAAATACATAATTATGTGAAGCAAAGTATAGCGTATTCTCTCTAATAGTATTCTCTAATAGGCCCAGGAGGGATTGAAAAAATAGTAGTACGCACTACTATTAGAGAGAATACGGTATTTGAATCTAGCCAATCAATCGGGCCCATTACAAGGACGATGTTTATGGAGCAGCAATGGTACTTTGGTCGCTCGCTTTTCGAGAATAAGTACTAAAGATTTGTGAGTAAAAAGTTTTTAGTGTTTCTGAAATCGCTAAAGCCGCTTGGTTTTGACCACCGCTTAGCAATATTCAACACATTTCAGAGTACCGTTTGCCAAAAAGGACGGAATCACAATCTCAAAGAAAATCGATAATGGGGAACGACCGAGAAGCACAAAGCGAATTCATCAAAATATTCAAGAGATCATTACAGGGTTTGGTGCTTAGATTGTAACTTAAAAACATTTGTTTTTCATCGATTACAAAAGATTAACCGAAACAAATATACTAAAACGAGAATGAAGATTGTATTTGATCCAATAGAAGCTCTCCCTCTCGTACAATCGCATAGTCGCTATTTTTTCTAAACAATTCTTTTCTGAAATTACTTTTCGTATTAAAAGAAAGCCGAATTCAAGAGCTTCAAGAGCAAGAGCTTCAAGAGCAAGAGATAAATGCTTTGTTGAACATTTAGTTATTTCATATACATTCCCAATAGTTTAAACACAGCAAGGAAAACAAAGCGTTCAAAATTGTTATATGATTCTGTTGCAACCTTGAATACGTGATTACCTCCATAATTATGGGGAAAGGCGTTTGCAGATATTACGGTAAAACTTTAGCTGTTCGGGTAATGAATGGAAAGATCGCTGGGAACCAGAAAAACTCCAAGCAACGATGACCGATTGGAAAAATGAGGTAAAGTTTTGAGATCTTTTGAGTTTCTATAAAATAAGGCAATTATGTTTTAGATTCTTCGTCATATTCCTTTCACTCCACCGGCACTTTGTAAACAACAAAACGCTCTTATTCGACCACATGGAACGGTTCGTTTAGCACACTCTTTCATCATCTTTCATTCATTGTAAGGTGCGTTGCAAAATGATCGGACCATCCCTAAATTTTACATTTTTTGGCTATGAAATTTAATAACGCGAAATAGCTTTTAAATCCTAGTAATATATATGTCGTAGCCGATTATGAATTTCAGCCGATTATGAATCAAATGATTTCGCTAGCGAAAATCATAATCGGCTAGCCGATTATGAATCATTCATAACCGGCTAGCCGATTATGAATGAAAGTAGCTTTTTCTAGAACTTTGTCGTCAAATGCAAATTATTATGTTGATATTTAATTGTTTAGTGCCGTTGTTGTCAAGGTAACTCCTGACGTTTTAACCACGTTTATTGAATGTAAACAAAAACATATTAACAAATTTTCTAGAATTAAACAATAACGACAAACATAGCAACAATAACAATAACAAAATTAACAAGCCAAAAGATTAACAAAGGTTTACAAAATTATCCCTTGTTCAAGCAGGAATTGCTATGGTGACATCGGCTATTACAGAGGACGTTGGCTTTTCGACAGGCACACCGTCCATTCAAACATCCATTTGTGCAGTTGCAATGCTTATGGCCGAAAATAAAAAATAGTATTAATTTTGAAATGAATTTAACTCGAACTCCTCGCCCACTTCATCACTTGTGTTCGGAAAAAAAGTTGGATTTTCTGTGGTTGCGGTTTCTGTGGTTCTGTATCCATCAGTAGATTGAAGAGCTCCTCCTTCTTGACCACTCGCTTTGGTTGATTGTTTTGCCCACTTCCGTGACTGTAGAGATTCGCCTGGTCCTGTTCGTATCGAAGAGAGAAACGATTTAGCAAGTTGACATCATCGCATGATTTTTTCTTCTTATCGTTTCCCTCGCTGAATTCTTTGATTTTCACAGCAATTTCATTGTATTTGTCAGCAGACGGTATCAAAATCTTCTTTCTTTGAGATTGATATTGCGTGAAAGTTTCAGCAAATCGATCCTCCATCCAAAAAAAAATTTAGTCCGATGAAAATATAAAAGACAAAAGTTAAAAACGTGAAAACTCTTAAACTTTGTTCGAAAGTATAAAGCATGATTAACAAGTGGTAACTAGTAACGTATTACGGTTCAAAACATTTAAATTCTGGGTCGAAATGGGAAAGTTGCCGATCCGTACTCGAACTGGGGGAATTTGGGTTTTACCAACTACAACATAAAAAAATAATTTGCATTTGACGACAAAGTTCTAGAAAAAGCTACTTTCATTCATAATCGGCTAGCCGGTTATGAATGATTCATAATCGGCTAGCCGATTATGATTTTCGCTAGCGAAATCATTTGATTCATAATCGGCTGAAATTCATAATCGGCTACGACATATACAAAAATAGGCATCTATACCATTTTTAACATTATCTGAACAAATTTCAACAAAATTATAACATTTTCTTTATTTAACACCTGTGGCCAAATGATAGGACCACATAAAAAATAACAATTGAGAATAAACAAAAGAAAAACGAATAAAAAGTTGATTAATAATCAATAGATGCTCCTTTTTTTGTCGATGACGTCGAGTAGTCGATTTTTCATCGAGTTCACTAAGTTTTGAAGCGTTTGTGGTGGAATTTACGTCCAAACTTGCAAAATTGCTTTTTTGAGTTGCGAAATCGTGTCGTAAGTCTTTCCATTAGCATAAATATTCCTCACAAGGATGCCCCATAAGTTTTCCATTGGGTTTAAGTCCAGTGAGCAGGCAGGCCATTCGAGAAAATCGATGTTGTAACGTTCCAGAAAAGCTTTAGTGGATTGGCTGACATGAATTGAAGCATTATCCTGTTGAAAAATATAGTGTTTCCCTCGGTTTAGTTGGAAGGAAAGGAAGTAGTTGATCCGCAAGGAAAGGAAGTAGTTGATCCGCAAGGAAAGGAAGTAGTTGATCCGCAAGGACAACCTGGTAATCGTTCGAGTTCTTGCGACAAGTCACAAATTCTAAATCAAGAACGTTATCCACATTGAAAGCGCCCCATATCATCAGTAATCCTCCTCCGATGTTTCGACGCCCACAAAGCATTGGATCTTTTCTCAAATCGTGCCAATAGTACTTGTTGCCGTCGGGAGCATCCAAATTAAATTTTTTGTCACCTACAAAGAAAAAAATAGTTAACAACTCAAGGCAAAAAGTTTACTTTTTTCCAATCGATGGTGATGTGATCCTGAGCCCAAGACATCCTTTTTTCTTTGTGTGGCGACTTCAGTTTTGGTGCTTTCTTCATGATTGCTCTTTTGATGTAACGGATGTAACACTTGATGGCTCGAAAAAGAGTGCTTTTGTGGACGGGAACTCCAATTTGTACCTTGAGGCCCTGTAGCGACATCACCAAATTCGACAACAGACGTCCCATATGCCGTTCAGCGCGGACCGTGAGCTTTCGATGACGTCCCGGAGACTTTTTCTTACCATACTTGGAAGGATCCTTCAAGAAATTTGAGACAACTTGGTGCGAGCGCTTTATTTTTTTGCGATCTTCCTATTCGGCAGCCTTCTTCCTTTCAAAATCAAAATCTTCATCTGTTCGATCCTCGAAAGCGATATTCCAAGCTCCTTCTTCCTAAAAAATAAAGAGTAAGCAAAAAACATGGTTATTACAAGTAGAAAATCAAAAAGAAACGCAGTGGTCCTATCATTTTGCAACAGGTGTAAAATACAGAAATGCTTAAAAAATTTTGCCTTTTAAAGTAAATTATTTGGCAAACGGTATTTGGACGTACTTTTGTATATAAAATTCGAATTTAAGAATCATTTTGCATTTTTAGTTATGTAAAATCAAAAATCGCAAAAATCGAGGGTGGTCCGATCATTTTGCAAATAACTGTATTCCCGTATTGAAATTTAAAACTGTGCTTCAGTTTGAATGTTCCCATCATCAAATGGGCTATCGATTGTTCAACGCGATAACTTTGTTATGGCGATCGGGTTTTGTGTTCGTTGACCGACTCGGCTTCTGTATTCCAAAAAGTGATCGAACTGTGTGTAAAGAGGAGGGTTCGTTTAGATTAGATACTTGCAAAAGAAAGTGCGAATTATAACCAACATTCGAACGACCCAAAAACCAATAAGGCAAAAACTTTATTTCGATATTCGCCATTATTATCAACTATGCTCTTTTTTGCGACTTCGAATGTCTGATTCGAAAGATTCGGGATCCCAAAGTAGTCTTGCACCGAAGTTTCGACTTTTTGAAGATTTTTGAATCTTTTGAAGACACACTTGGATAAGCTTAGAGTTATTTTTTAAAAAATACATTTATTCAAAATGGATAATTTGAACATAATACACAATAAGCCTCTAACGCTAAATATTGTTAAGAAAAGACCCATTTATATGAAACAAAGAACAGATGATCTAGGGATTGAATTCTTGACCCCTCTTCCTTCTTTCTGACTAGGAGCTAAGACTCCTAATCAATCGGCCATTTGTCGGTCATCATTTATAAAGAAAAACCTTTTTTTTCTTTTTGAAACCTGTTACAAATAGTTTATTGACGCTTTCAGAGATTAAATAAATCAATTTGTATTCTAGATGCCTACGAAATAATCTCACCATCACTACAAGTCAACAAACAAATCGATGGAGTCGACAAGGCAGACAAGGCGATCTTTCACGAAGTCAATGCCCACGTGTCTAATCAACAAACCAATCGATATAACCTAAAAAATATCGTTTTTCGAGTTCTCGATTATTTATTCTATCTTTCTATCGTCATCTTTGCTCTTTATCTCTTTATCGCATTTTTCTTATTTGAAAAAGAAAATGCGAATTATAAGCAAGATTCGAAAAACCCAGAAACCAATGAGGCAAAAACTTTATCTCCATATGTGACCGATGAAGAAGCTACGATTAGCAAGGGAAAAATTCAGAAACGATGGCAAAATGATATCAAATTAGGATGGTGGCTTTTCTGGATCACTACTTCTCTTTTCGTTTTCTATTTTCTTTCCAATTATCGACGAGCTGTGAGACTTATTCGTGCATTGAAACTATTTCTTACTGGCTTTCTCATAGTAGCCATTATTAATCTGGTTCTATTACCTTTAGTCTATTTTGTTCTGTACCTCATACCGGAATCAAAGACCTTCAATCAAAGAGGATATCGAAATCGCTTTGGCGGGTGACGAAGTGGGGAAGAGATTATAAAGCATATTTTGCTTTCTTGATTTCTACAACTAAAAATGAAGTGTGATTTTCGTGATGGAAAAAGATTGATTCTTTTTCTCATTATTATCGTAACAACATTTGGGTAATATAGGGGTAACTAGGGATTAAAATTTCCTCCGTTGTGTTGTCATTCTTTATTCGTGTCGAATAAATTTACTTTTGAATGGATTCGATTGTAGGTCTATTGAATCGGATCCGATCAAAGTCAACAAGACTTCTACAAAATGGTCTTGACAACAAGACTTCGAGTTACAATAAACCGGTGATCAACAAGAATGTACATGTACAAAAAAAACTACGTCAGATAAAGTGGTTTTTAAAAAATATAGTGCCCTCAACCCCACAAATATCCAAAAACACTGATCGTAACCATTTCATAACGCCTTTGCGTCAACATTGCGAAACTCTTTAATTCAACTGATCAATTTCTTCCTATCTAAACAATAAAAAGAAAATAATAGAAAAATCTCTTATCTTTTCACTACTAGGGCGCCTCACATCACCGTTGAAAAAATTTTTTCCAGCTACTTTCCAAATTGAAACCAATTTCCAACCAAATATACAAAAATGATCGAGTGCAACCAATAGCCCGTCTGTGCATTCATTATGGCGCAAACGTTCGAATTCAAAGAGTTTTTCGGTTCAATTTAGAATTGGAACCAAAAATCTGCTACTTTTCAACTATAAACAACTATTTATTTCACCACCCATAAAAAAAGAATGTCCGTTAAACAGGGTTCATAGCGCATAGGATGCGCTATGAACCCCCCAAGATGACAACAAGTTTTTGGTTGGCTTGCAGTGATCTCAACGTCTCTGCTCGACGCTGGAGCGATCCTGGAACGGTGAATGGCTATCGTTCAAACATTCAGCTAAGTATATGGCAAACCCTAGATTTTTTAGATTTTCATTCATTCTGGGTGTCACACAGTATCTTTAGCTGAATAGGCCTAGGCCTGGACCTGGTTTAATCTCATGCACCCTAGGACCAGATACTACAGTAGTCAGAGCTTCAAAACCTCATCACTTCAATGCTAAATCTCATTTTTCAAGTAATTAATCGTTCTGATGCTTGTACAGATGATTAGTTTTAATTTTCACTTTTGATTTTCTGAATTTTTGTCAATAAATCAAAATGTTTTCTTAGTTGCGCTTAAGAATTTGAAACGCACTTTATAAGGACAAATACATTCGAGTTCGGAGATTTTCCTCATTATATTTCAACCCAATATTACTAACGAGCTGTCTACAAGAATCATCGTCAGTTTCAAGACGTTTTTGCACTTAAAGCAGCGATTTGTTTAGCTTGAAGTGATCTCAACGTCTCTGCTCGACGTCTCTGCTCTTCAAAACCTCATCACTTCAATGCTAAATCTCATTTTTCAATTAATTAATCGTTCTGATGCTTGTACAGATGATTAGTTTTGATCTTTAACTTTTGGTATGGCAAAAACTAGGTCGATAAATCAAAATATTTTCACTAGTGCGCTTAAGAATTTGAAACACACTTTATAGGGACAAATACATTCGAGTTCGGAGATTTTCCCGCATTATATTTCAACCCAATATTATTAGGTTGTCCAATAAGTAATGCGTGTTACTTATTTCGAAACTATTGCGAAATCGCTTCGAGCAAATATATGCTCTTTTTAATCATCAGCATCTTGTGTTTATTTTTATATATTATTTTATTCATTTGTCTTTGTTTTATAATAGATATGTTGTTTTGCAGATGA